>CABFWB010003654.1:0-35592 GCA_902151455.1 Timema bartmani
GGGGAAAATTGAAAAATGTTGCCTGGGAAACCTGGAAAAGTCAGGGAATTTTGTAAAATATGTTTTGTAGCCACCCTGATTGAACCCCGGACCCCCAGCACAGAAGTCCGACACCTTACCCCTAGACCACCAGGTCACCCAAGGCAATGTAGGCTACCCATATTTGTATAGAGGGAAAACCACCTTGTCACACCTGGCTCAGATTGAAACTGCAACAAACATTACAGTTGTTTACCCTAATCTAGATGTTAGATTTGATAGCTTAAGTTTCTAATCAAATAGTCACTATGAATGCATACACCAGAAACAAAATGGATGTGGAACCTACTGCTACATCACTATTAGGTGATAACTTAAGACTGAGCAATCTCACATTCGTAAAGTGAAGAACAACTATGGGCTCACATTATTTATGAAGGTGTCTAGATTGTATTAGAATTGACTTTACGAATCCCAATCTTAGAAACATTCCTGTATCCAGCTTGGCCTCTCTCTACCTCAGACTGGTGTTCACATGACTTTGTTCAAGTAGTATATTTCCGTGTGTGCTCTGATCCAAAAGCAGAACTTTTATGTTCACCAGCATTCTTGATTCTGAGCTAGGAGGCCAGGCATTGTCCTGGTTGGGTGATGGTATTCTCACCTTAGGATGGTTTCGCTAGCCTCATCCAAATAAATGTTTAATGGATTCCCTTTAAATGTACCCTTATTGTTGTTTGTCTTTAGATAAAATAAATTAAGCCTTCAACACCAGCATTAAACACCTTTATAAAAAATACACAAATAAGTGGATAGTGCTGTTTTTGTAGCGACCTAAATCAAAGGTGCAGAGTAACTCTTAAGGGGCTAAACTCCTTTTATTAACACTTTGATATGCCTTGTTTGCTTAGTATATCTATTTGGTCCTAGTATGGTTTCTAAGTCTCGAACTGAAATAACTGTGTGTCACAGTGTCTGTCCAAACAACAGTTGTAAAATGCATAAGTTATTGAGCATTATTGGTCTTGCGGCAGAATAGGATGGTTAAAAAGGTTAAGATGAGCAGAAAAGTATCTGGACAGATGGTATTGATAAATATGTACTTTGTTGGCAGATGAAACACTGCATCACAAAGCTGGATAGACTACCAGTGACGGTCCAGCATCTGCAGGAGACTGGCGTTGGTCGGACAGTTAACGCCTTGCGAAAGTATGACGGTGAGGTTGGGAACTCCGCAAAGGCCATAGTCGCTAAGTGGAAAGCCATGGTGGCGGCGGAAGACACCAGCGATGATGAGCCGTCATCCACCACGAACGAAGATAAACCAAGGCACCACAGGCGTCCTGATGACCCTGGGCAAAGGCGGCATGAAGAATCCAGCGATCACAGGCGGCATGAAGAATCCAGCGATCACAGGCAGCGTGAGGACTCTGATGAACACAGGGAGAGAGTGGTGCAGGAGAAACATGTCAGCTCAAAATCAAGAAATAACACTCCCAGCAGTATGTCCTCCAACAACCATGTCACCGACCACAAAAGAAAAGCAAACAAGGACCTTCTAGAGAGTGGGAAGAAGAGGCGGATTCAGGACTCCAGTGACGAAGACGAGACAGCTGCAACAAACTCAGATGACCACTCACATAACTCTGAGGGCAATGATGACGATTCTGACATGTTGCAGATCGAGGATGAAACCAGTGAAGAAGAATCAGATGACAGTAGCCAAAAGTCAGAGTGCCCCGATAGTAGTGATAGTGATAATACGTCACGCCGCCAAGAGAATAACAAGCCAAAGACATCTAGCAGTAGCCACAGTTCTTCCAGGAAGCAAGACAAACATAAGGAAAATCACAATGAAAGGAGTAAATCAAATAATAAGGAAAATAGTGAATTAAAGAAGGAGAGATCACATAATTCTGAACATAGCTCAAGCAGGAACAACTATAACAGATTAAAAGAAAAAGAGAGTAGTCGGGAAAAAGAGAATAGGAGAGAAAAGGATGGTAGAAGAGAGAAGGAGAGAAGTAGAGATACGGACAAGGTAAAGGAGAGTATTAGGGATAAGGATAGTCGAAGGGAAAAGGGAAGTAGCACTGAAAAAGACAACAGAAGGGAAAAAGGACATAGTAGAGAAAATGACAGTAGAAGAGGAAAGGAAAGTAGTAGTGAAAAGGATAGTAGAAGAGAAAAGGGAAGTAGTAGTGAAAAGGACAAAAGAAGGGAAAAGGAAAGTAGTAGTGAAAAAGACAAAAGAAGGGAAAAGGAAAGTAGTAGTGAAAAGGACAAAAGAAGGGAAAAGGAAAGTAGTAGTGAAAAGGACAAAAGAAGGGAAAAGGAAAGTAGTAGAGAAAACGACAAAAGGAAAAAAAATGATAACTTACAAAATAAAGAGGTTAGTAAGAAAAGCGTTGACAAATATCATGATAACAAAAGCAACAAATCATATTCCACCAGTGATCGCTCTAAACCTATTGACAAGCCCAAGAATCGAAGTGAAACTAAGTACTGGGAAGAGAAAATTGCGTCGCCTATAGCTGTGAAAGAAGAGATGGTATCGCCTGTAACTGTGAAAAACGAAATAGTTACATCCGATGAGGATGACAGTGTTGACCATGACCAATTTGTTCAGAGAGATAGTAGTCCAGGGGTTGATTCTAAAAAAAACTCTGAAAGCTCAAGAGTCAAGTCGAGCTCAAGTAAGTCCCATAGTTCAATTAAAGACAAAGAGAGGAGCGTATTGACTGTAGTGAAAGAAGAGGATAGTGTTAAGAAGAAAGATAAGAAGAAGAAACCTGCTTCCAAAAAGAAAGGAGAAGAGAGTATAGACAGCTTTTCAGGTGGGTCAGTTTATAATCTTATTTAGTATTATATCATCTATATTTGTTTACATAATTAAATTTGTAGCCTGGATAGATACTTAAAATGGGCTTAGAAAGTGTTTCCTAAAACAAATAATTTATTTTAATAGGTATTTCTAACCTTTAAAAAAATATGTTTGATATGGTGAGCCTGAAAATGTTATCCTAATTATGTTTATAAGGCCTCTACATACTCTAGAATGTTCAATTGGTAAAAAAATTAGAAAAAATCCATATTTGAATAGTAACAATAAAAAGGATAACCGGCCTCTTGATCTAGTTGTCAGCATTCCTGGCTACTAATATAGATATCCTTGGTTCGATTCCTGGCGGTACATTACCATAGTTATTTATTTTTGCGAAGGAGAATTGTTCCTATGGTTGTCTTGGTTTGGTTAATTAGGCTCAAGTTAGGTTTAAGACTTCTACTGGCACCACATAATCATAATCATTGGGTCATTCCATATGAGATCACCCAGCTAAATTTTGTAATCACACCCACCACCTAAGATTTTCACAAAACCTTTTTGCACGTGTTACTACCAGCAAGTTACTTTAATTCATATAGCCAGTTACAAATCCATATATAGCATTTTTCCTCCCTAGGCCACATATTTTCTGAGATGGTAAAAGTTTTGAAAAAATTAGTGTAAATGTTGTTTCTGAGGTTCTACGTAAGGAGTGCAGGTTTTAAGGAAAAAATTCATAGCTCTGTGTATAATCAGCATATCAATGTCAAATTGTTACCACATGTCAATCAAAGTGTGTAGATTTGATTAAAAAAATGTTGTATAAACTTTTCTTACCCCTGAGAGACACTAAAATTAAATTAATTTTGTTTATTAACAAATTTTAGTGTAAAACCATTGTTTTATTAAGTGAGCATGATGCCCTGAGGCACATGATTTACCGGGGCTTTTAATTTAACTCTAAAGTATGGTGTGAAAGGCTGTGAGATAAAAATAGTGTATTTTAATCCACTAATATATTTATTTTAATTGATATAAATAACACTATTATAGGCCTAGCTAAGCATGGCTAATTTAAAACACATTGTGTGTTGACTCTATGCACCATAATAGATCTCTTCCTTCATAAGGAAATTTAAATAACATTGTTCTAGTGCACTAAATACAACTGCTAGGATTGAAAAATTGCTCAGATCATACTTTTCATCTGATATGTCATGTTGTACAAAATCAGCCTCCTTTTCAAGGAAGTAGGCTAGTACATCCATCCAGAACCCTAGGTTATGGTAGGGCTGACACAAGAAATTATGTTACACACTAGAACATAGCAGATATCTTCTTTCCGTGAGGGCCAGTGAAATGATAGTGCAGAGCCGTAAGGATTCATGAACTTCACTAAATTGCATCACCTTCCTCTTCATGTTTTGAAAGTAATAAAAAAAAAAAGTGACTGTGTCATAAACATATGAGTATGACTTTATACAGATCTGTGACATTTTGATAGCGGGTGGTTGATCTCCATATAAATGGAAAATCTTGATGAAGTTTCTCATCAGAAATGATTTTCTTTGTTTTCATGAAATCTTCAGACACAGAAATGAAATGGTGAAAGCCACTTGTACCAGTAACTGATTTTGCTTTGGAGAATTGGGCTTCTCTCTGCTGACATGTTTCTAAAATTGTTTTATTTTTTTTTACCATCCAGAATTTTATGTTTTCAATTCATTTCTCTCAAAGATTGAGAACTTTTTTTGGCTAGTCAATTACATCACCAGGACACATTTGAAGGCTTGCTTTGGTAACCAGATGCTTCACTGTTCCATCAATGCCTCCACAAGGAAATTTTCCTTGACTGGCTGCAAAAAAAAAATCTATGATGGCATTAAATTAAAGTCTTGGTCGTGGTGGCAAAGGTTGATCAAGTTTTTGCAGTTCTTGTACGGTGCAGCACATCTGCCACTGAAATAAAGTACATTTTTTACAACTGGACATTTTTCCTTTAAATACTTTTTATGTTATTTTTTGTTACATCATGCTTCAAATCGTCAGATAAGATGCACAAACTTGAGACAATTAGGTCTTTAGATGGCTCAACACATGTGTAGATTACCGCTAGTTATAGTGAATCTCTGTCTTGTATCCACTGAAACCCTTGTTCTTTATCTTGAATAACATAAGAGTAGTTTTCACTGAAGTCTAGGAAAACAATAGCATCATCATGTTCAAGGTTCACTTTCATTTCCTTTTTAAAAGTAGTTTGCTTGGGATTTATTTATAAATGAAGAGGACACAAGTATTTCAAGTCTCTTCTATTCATTAAAGTATCATAGTTAAATATTCATCAAATGTCACTGTGAAGTTTACTAACCGTGTTCTGTCTATTGATACCTAATAACTAAATGAAACTTCATCTTCAGAGTCCTACTCTTTAAATTTTCCATGTAGAAAGCTTTTAGAATTTTCACTTGATGGGCATCGAGAGCAGTGTTGAAGTATGAGGTAGCTGGGTCAGTTCATGTAAAATCAACCAGTCACTCAACCTGACCATTCTGTATTTAAATGAAATTTTTACCAATTATTCTTCCCTAAAATCGAACCTAAATTTTTTTTTTTAGATTTTTTAATAGCCCCGTTTTTGAGAAATTGATTTTTGAAATTTCAATAAAAATAGATTTTTTCTCCCACACCACATTTTTCAATTCTTATTAATTTCTGTTCTATTGCAGCTAGAATTATGCTTTTTGATTCATTTTTCTCATTTTGAAATGGGCTTTAATCTGATATACAACTCTGCACAGTTTTAGCAATATTTTTTTTCTCCCACTCTTTTAAAAAATAAATTTGAAAAAATAATTGTGATAGTGTTTTTTGAAATTTTTGAAAAAAATACTTGTTACTTAACTATTAATTATCTATATAAACTGAAAATTTCAAAATGGGATGCCTATGGGATCCTGAGCTATGATGAAAATTGTATTGCAAGTAACAATATTTTCAGCCTGGCTTAAATGTTGTCTTAGGACACCTCTCAAAATATATAATACTTTAAAATTTGCTTGGAAAGTTTTAGCTAAAATCACTCCTTTAATAATTTGATATTAATTTTGCTATCCTTAAGTTTAATTAAAATTATTCGGCAGTTCGCCGTGAAATGGTAGAGTAGCTATTTCTATACCTTCTCAAAATGTTTCATTGCAAGCACTTCACTTGTAGAGCACATTGAGTCATGTGGCTCCCAACTGTTTGTCTTTCCACCAGCCTAATAATCCCCCTCCCCCTTCTTCCAACATTCCTTAGGCAAGCCACATTCCACAACCTCTTGCTTTCTGCTAACATAGGTATTCCCCTTCCCTTGTATTGAACAAAGGGCAGAGTATTTTTAGCTCTGAGTCACCAGATTATCTGGCTACCTGCTTTTCTCATGTCAGTTTCTGTTCAGAATCAGTGGTGTCAACAAGTGGTTCTTAGTGTGTTTGCAAATGTTCATTTAAATTAGTTTTGATTTAATAAAACTTTTTTTTTTTAATTTAGCTCTACTTTGTAAGGTGCATTATTTTATTTCCAACTAAGAACTTTTACTTTTTAGTTAATTTAAACAAATTCTTTTTCTCATCTCACCTGACTAGTGTGGTTTAATGTGTGATTTTGTTACATTTTGGATGAAATGTAAACTAATTGAGGCATAAAAATCAATGATAGGATTGAGTGGAAATGGAAGAAGCAGACATATCTAAAAAATACTTGAGTGCTTACTGCGGTAATCCCTTTAGCAAATCTAGGCATAATTTTTTCAAAAACAATCTTAAGATCTGTTAATGACAATATTGTGAGTCGCTCCAAATTAATAAGATCTGGAGATAAGATTTGTGATACCTATTGGAAAGCCGTTCTGAAATTACCTAAAATTTATGAAGAGGAAGTAGCCTCACAATCCTCAGAGAATGAGGATGATAACAATGGTACAGAAATAATTGAATTGTCAACACCACAAATAGAAGAGGCCTTAGGTGCGGTGAACAGGAGTTTGACTGTTCTCGGTGAAACTCCAATTAAAAAAAAAGTTACTGAAGCTTTTAGAACAAAAATGTTGAATATAAGCCCAGGCAGTTCATCTGTAGAAACTTGCAATGCCAATACAGAAATCATAACTCAGCTAAAGGAAAAATTTAACTCCACCACAGACAAAAGTGTGAAGATGCAAATTTTAACAACCCTGCCTCAAAGTTGGACATTAAAACAAATCGAAAATGAATTTACAGTTTCAAATTTTATGGCGAAAAAAGCAAAAAAAACTTGTCAAGTAAAAAGGTATAATGTCATCACCAGATCTGCAGGCAAGGAAAACGTTAGATCCTGACACTGTTTCATTAGTAAAAGAATTTTATGAAAATGATGAAGTTAGCAGTCAAATGCCTGGAAAAAAATATTATGTCTCAGTTAAAATTGAAAATACTGAGAAGTTAGAGCATATAAGTCTGGTGATTATCTCTGAGTGTATGTCACATGATACAGTAGCTGTACATCTTCAAAGAGTAATGATCAATTTCTTGAAGCAAACTTTCCACACACCACCTGAGAAAATACATTATTTCTCAGATGGAGCAGCATCACAATGTAAAAATAAGTCCAATTTTCTCAACTTTTGGTTTCATGAAGAATACTTTAGCTTGAAAGCAGAGTGGAATTTTTTTTGCCTCCTCACATGGCAAAAATGCTTGTGATGGTGTGAGAGGGACTGTAAAACAGCTAACTGCCCTGGCAAGTCTGCGAATGGTATACAATGAGCAAATTATGACACCTCGTCAGCTTTATGATTGGGCCAAAGATAATCTACCAAAAATTAATTTTTTGTATTCAACCAAAGAAGATTATGAAACAGAAAACACATTCTTACAACCAAGACTAAAGAATGCAAAAACTGTCAAAGGGACACAACAGTTGCACAACTACATTCCAATTGGGAGTAAAACTAGGCTGATAGTTAAGTATTACAGTCTGTCAACTGAATCAAGAGAAGAAATAGTATCTGTTGAAGAGGAAGACAACCTATTGGAGATAAGTGACATTGTTGTATTTGTAACTTGCCAGTACTCACACCATTGGTGGTTGGGGTGTGTTCTTGGTGTAGAAGAGGAAGACATCAAGATAAGTTTTTTAGAGCCATATGGACCCAGTCCATCTTTTAAATACCCCCAATCCCCAGACATAATGAGTGTTAATAGAACTGACATTATAACTAGAGTTGATCCAACGACACCAACAGGACTGACAGAAGAAATGAACAAAGCAAACAATATTTTACTAAAAAGGTGTACAAAGAACTAATTTTTCAAAATTAGCAAAGACTAGATGCAATTTGCTGAAAATATTTGTGTACATATACATGTAAGTTCTATCTTATAAGTTTTCATACCATTCTTTACATTGTTTTAATATGGCTAGCCCTTGTCTCTAAGTTGTTAATAATTAAAAAGGCTTCAATAATTTAGTTCTTATGTATTAAATCACCTTCCATACCAGAAGCTTAATAATAATAATAATAAAAAAATAGTAATAATAGTAATAATCATCACAAATCACAGTATTGAAAATATTGTTACTTGTACTACAATTTTCATCATAACTCAGGATCCCATAGGCATCCCATTTTGAAATTTTCAGTTTATGTAGATAATTAATAGCTAAATAACATGTTTTTTTCAAAATTTTCATAAAACACTATTACAATTTTTTTTAAATTTTTTTTGAAAGAGTGAAAAAAAAATTATTGCATTAAAAGTGTGCCGAGTTGTATATCAGATTAAAGCCCATTTCAAAATGAGAAAAATGAATCAAAAAGCATAATTCTAGCTGCAATAGAACAGAAATTAATAAGAATTGAAAAATGTGGTGTGGGAGAAAAAATCTATTTTTATTGAAATTTCAAAAATCAATTTCTCAAAAACGGGGCTATTAAAAAATCTAAAAAAAAATTTTTATGGTTAGATTTAAGGGAAGAATAATTGGTAAAAATTGTATTTAAATACAAAATGGTCAGGTTGAGTTTTTTTTTGTTATTGTTGTTGATTTTACATGAAATGACCCATCTCTGTTATCTGTAGAACAGACTAAATCACATATGGGCAACCCCCGGCCCACAACCTCCTTTGGTTCGGCCCTCGCACTATTTATTATTGTATCTCAAATTAATTCGAAAGAACGGGAGTCAAGTACTCACCACGCGCTCCCGGCAGAGTTAGTGACTGTCTGGAGTCTTGTCTGACTCCCCTTCACTGCCCTTGAGGGGGAGGGTGGAGTTGGCTATCTCTCTCTCCCTCCCTTACCCCGGATTTCAGTGCATGTACGTGACGAGGCGAGTCGATGCTGGAGTGTTCGCTAGTATTCCCGTTTCATTTGACTGTTACGGGTTGAAATAATTATTTTGTGTGACGTGCACTAACATTTTTACTGTCAATATTGCTTTTGATATTGTGAAAATGTCTGGTGTTATGTCAAAAAAGAGAAAAGTGGATGCAGAGTGTCGTTAATTTCGAGACAAGTGGACGGAGGATTAGGCCTATTTCTTTATCATGGATAAAGGTTGTCCATGTGTTTTCTTTGCAATGAAACTCTCTCTGTACTTAAAGAATACAACCTTAAGAGACATTTTATTTCAAGACATGGTGAGCATAAAAAAAACTGAAGGACAACTGCGCAAATACAAGATATAGAAGTTAAAGAAGAACTTGGGTAACCAGCAGCAAATGTTCAACAAACAAAAAATGCAACATGATAGCTTTGTTAAAGCTAGTTTTGTGGTGAGCGAAAAAATTGCAGCTATTTTGTGGAGGAGAATTTATCAAAGTGTCTGCTTAAGGTTGCAAATATAATATGTCATAACAAGAGAAAAGACGTTGAACAAATTAGTTTGTCGAGACATACTGTTGTTCGATGCATAAAAATGATGGCTAATGAGATCAAAACTAGTTTGAATGAGAAAATTACTTAATTTAAAGCATTTTCAATTGCTTTGGACAGGATTACAGACTATTCTGATACAGCACAACTAAGCATTTTTATTCAAGGAGTCGACATGGACTTCAACATCACAGAAGAATTATTGACTCTTGTGTCGTTAAAAGGAACAAATACTGATGAAGACATATTTGGAGCAGTCAATACAGTTTTCAGAAGCTTTGGACTGACTGGGATTTGCACAGATGCAGCCCCTGCAATGGTTGGTGCAGAGAATGGATTTATTGGAATAATCAAAGAAAGTGCGCTAAAATTAAATATCCAGAAGGAACATTTAACAATTTTTCATTTTATTATCCACCAACAAAAATTGTGTTCAAAATCAATTCAATTCAAGAATGTTATGGAAGTGGTAGTCTCTGGCATTAACTTTATTAAGTCACATGCACTTAATCATTGCCAGTTTAAGGAGTATTTGGAAGAAATTATTTTGTTTTATGAAGATGTGTCATATTACTGTGAAGTGAGGTGGTTAAGTAAGGGTAAAATGTTAAAACGATTGTATGATTTGAGACAAGACATCACAGATTTCAGGGACATAAAATGAAATTCAATTAATTAAATGAAAGATGACCAGTGGGTGTGTGATTTGGCACTCCTTGTAGATGTCGCTGGACACCTCAATGAACTCAATCTTAAACTTCAAAAACAAGGACAGTTGGTGCATGAACTGCATGGACATGTGAAAGCTTTTCGTAATAAGCTAAGATTGTGGGAAAGTCAAATCAGATCAAAAAATTTTTACCGTTTTCCCACTCTAGCATCTCATGAAAATATTAAATATAATTCATATGGAGCTAGAGATGAAGTAATTTAAAGAGCAGTTTGACACAAGGTTTGCCTACTTTCAAAACAAAGACTCCACATTTGCTATATTTGCTTTTCTGATGAATGCTGATGGGGATAAAACTCCAGAAATCATACAAATGGAGCTTATTGAGCTTCAGGAGGATTTAACTCTAAAATCCCAATTTAAAGGTAAAAGTTAAAGGTAAAGGTTGCCCATGCCTGGACTAAATAATCAATCAGCTCCTTGTGCTCCTCTTCTATGGAACAAGTATGACGTAGGTCTATAAGTGTTACATTTTGGTGGATAGTGCAGGTGCATATGGATGTGTTATAGAAAATCCTGCTACTACACACCAAATAGGACGCTGCATGCAGAATGTGGAGATGCTATGTTTAATGTTGGGATAGTCAAATTTAAAAGCAGAATACAATTCATTAAGATTAGCAAGTAATAATCATTTTTGTGTTTGTATGGCACATTTTTAGAAATACTGACTTTATTATCATTTTGACGTGGTATGATTCGAGAGTACTCTTCGTCTTGATAAAGGTACTTAACCATTTCATCTGTATTTTCACTTGATGTTTTCCTTTTTCTTAGCTCAGATAAAGGCATTTATCCTTTGTTTTTGAGAAGTTCTCTTGCTTTATGGACAGCATATTCACTGACATGGAACTCTTTCGTGACTTTTTTCCTGCTTCATGAAGTAGGAGCCAGTGTCAACAGTTGTATCTTTTCTCACTGTATGATGAAATTTCAATTTTTGATTTAATTAAACCTACATTATCATTAGCTCTTTGTTATATACCTTTTGGCAGATTTTCTGTGTCCTTTTTGGGAGAAAATCTATTTTCAAAAACCTTACTAGCCTTGCTTTTTAAATTAGAACAAACCAACTAATCTTTCTTTTTGCATAGGCAGATTTGCTATGTGATGCAATTGCATGGAATTTCAAATAAGACTTTGAGTGATAAGACAGGGAGTGATGTATTAATTTTCTCTTGTGTTTCTTATTTGGAAATTGATGTTTCTAAATTACAAATACTTTGGTAGCTCTTGCAACTGTCAAATCCAGCTATTTAATGCCATCATTTTTATTTCCAAATTGTGGGCGTTACTGTGCATTTCTGTACATGCATCACATATCTTCTGTGCAGGAATTGATTTCAAAAGGATTGGCATTTTATTGAGTTTCTCTGAAAAGTCACAGATTATATTCCTTAGACTAATGTTTTTGTTTAGTATGTTTTATGATGTTCACAAACATTCAATAGAAGTTCAGAATCCTACACACCGAAGGATGATTCATGTGGAGTCACTCATAGTGAATGGGCTCATGTTGTAGCTGGTCCACCGTCCCCATACCCATTGAGTTAATAAAATCTAATTCATTGACAAATGTTTGTTTAAATTGAATTAAACCTAATTCATTGTAAATGTTTCCTTATTAAATTATTAATTTTCAATTTATGCCAAATGTTAACACTGAACAATACAATATACAATATTTTAAATTAGGTTGTTATGCTAGTGTACATTAATTCTACATCAGGCCCAATCATCCCATAAAGGTAATAATTTATTATGATGCATAGTGTCCACATAATATAGCTAATGGGTTTTAAATTAACTGCACTTAGCAAGAATATTGTAAATTATAAATTAAAATAAATATGTAAGTGGATTACAATCACATAAGTTTTTTTTTCACAGCCTTTTAGACAATAATTTAAGGTTTAGTTTAAAAAAAAAAAGAGACCTGATAACTCCTATGCCTCAGGCCATAATACTCACTTAATAAAGCAATGGTTTTACACTTTAAAATTTGTTAATAAAGACAACTTTTAATGTCTCTCATAGTCAAGCAAGGTTTATACATTTTTTAAAATTAAATCTACACACTTTGATTGACATGTGGTAAAATTTGGACAGTGATATGCTGATTATACACAGAGCTATGCATTTTTTCCTTTAACTACTCCACTCCTTACATAGACCCTTGAAAACATTTACACGCAATTTTTCAAAACTTTATCATTTTAGATCTCGAAAAGTATATGGCTCAGGAAGGAACATTTTTACACGGGTTAGTAACTTTATGGTAGTAACAAGGGAAAAAAGTTTCATGAAATGTGTACCTGACAAAGCCTGATGGCATACACTAAAATAATAATAATAGTAATAATACCCATTTTGTTGGCCGCATGGTCTAACACAGTAGACTAGAATGCCGATTATGGGTAGGTTTGAATCTTGGGTGTACTGAGAGTTATTTTTCCAAAATGGTTTTTCCCTCTCCCTAAACACAAATACGGGTACACTTCCTTTAAATATAACCTTCCTAGTCCTTAAAATCATTAGCATAATTAGTACATACGCAGATAACCTAAACCGGTAATAAGACGCGGTGCTAAAAATAATAATGATTATGATTGATGATTGATGATAGATGATATGGGCCTAGATCATATATTATTTTATCCAATCACTAGTCATTCCACTAAATTATTTTAAAATTACTCATATGGGCCTGATGACCTTGTTTTAGGAGCAAGCTTTGCTGAGGCACTCGGTATGGTGGATCCGATGGTGAAGAAAAAGTCTACCCATAAAACCTTGTCCCTTGGTGCTTCTGGTTCTGGTAGAGCAGGTGGTGGATCTGGCAGCAAGCTGGTGGGCTCAAGCAAGCATCAGGACTCGCCCCAAAACCTAGATATCAAGCCCTCAGGCTCTAAGAGACACAGAGACTCACCTCGAAGCCCAGATATCAAGCCCTCAGGCTCTATCAGACACAGAGACTCACCTCGAAGCCCAGAAATTGGGCCTACCAGCTTCAGCAAACAATACCTAGACTCCCCCACAAGCCCGGAATATACTGTGAGTTGATTTGTAAACTTCTGTTCAAATAAAAACTAAGTTGTTTCAATCCTCTTTCATAGTCAAGCTTGTTGGTAGTATAATCGATTTTTGTCTGAATAAGTTCCCTGGGGATTTGAAAAGTCGAGAAAATGAAAATTTAACAATAGAATAACCATTTATAAACCAAATGGCTAAATAAAATAACCAAATTAATCACGTATTTATGAATAAAACTTTTTATATTCCCTTTGGTATGTAGGCCTACAATTTGACCGGATAAATAGATAAAACTGAGTAATTTTCTGTTTGAGCTAGAAACAATTATACAATTTCTTTCTTTTCATTTATATATATATATATATATATATATATATACATACATACATACATATACACACACACATATATATATATATACATACATGCACAAGTCTTGGACGGTATACCAGTGATTGAAATTACAATGATTCTCAAGGATAATTAGGATAATTAATTTTTCTAGATGATGGTTTGTAGAGAGTTTCAGCTTAACTCATCCTGGTAATTCTGGATTATCAGCAGATAACCTCAACGGGTAGTAAGTTGCGGTGCTTAAAAAACAACTCTAGATCATCACCGATTCTAAATACGGCAATACCTCGACTTTCGCTGCGTCGAGTTTCCCGCTTCGCTCATTCATTAGGTTTGGATTACATCCACATTTATAAATTCGGTCGCTTTCTTTGCTCTTTTATTGTATATTGTCACCACTGTGTATCACCATGTTTCTTTCATAGTTCAGTCTTGGAATAAAAGTCATTCATTGCACATACTGTTTTTTAAAATTGTCCTCATTGAATCTCTTATATATGTGATTAAACATTTTTATAATACCCATTCTTCTGACTAAACATTTTCATACTTCTGATTTTTGTGATTAAAATAACCAAACTATTCATACTACATTATTTTTGTTACTGGGCATAGGCACTGTAAATTGTAAACAATTAATAGTTATTTTTGTGATAACAATGTAATTACAGTGTTCATTACATTCTTAGGTGCTGCATGCGTTTACAAATGTTAAATAGTTAGTTAAATATTTTTGGTGATCCTTGTGTATTTGCAAGCTAAATAAGGGTTATGTTTCGACTTTTGTCCGTGGTTTTATCCCTAACCTGTTGAAAGAGCGAGATATTGCTATATTTAAGACTAAGGGGAGGAAATATGTTGTGAAAATCAAGTATCTATGCAGAGATGATTTTGTTAATTTTTTATGTAGAGATCATTAAGTCATCATCATAAACTATTTCCAGCCTGTGTTCGGGTAAGTTTAGTAAAATGCCTCCACCTTCCTCTATCCTTCCACCATTCTTCCTCCTTTAATTGCTTCCATTCTTCTCTTGTCACTTGCACACCTTCTGTTATCTGCTCCTCCCATCACTTTCTTGGCCTTTCTTGCATTCTTTTTCCTACATACTTCATTTCCATCATTCTCTTTGGCACCCTCTCTTTTTCCATCCTCATTACATACCCAAACCTTCTCATTCTTGCTTCCTCTACTATCTCATGTAATCCCTGCACCCCCACTCTTTCTTGGATAACTTCACTCCTAATCCTGTTTCTCCTCGTGGCAGCTAACATGTTCCTCACAAACTTCATTCCCATAGCCTCCATTTTCCTAGACTTTCTTACATTCAATTTCCATTAAATCATTAAGGTAAGTGATCTGGATCATATTGATCTGTTATAATGGGCAGACTATATCATGTTTGAAAAGTAATACAATTTTAAATGGATGAATAAAGTATCAGTACAGCTAATTAAAAAATTACATTAAATATAGCTTTCAAAGTATAAATTTTAATTTTAAGGGGGTGTCAGTAATTGGAACATAATAACCCTGATTTACAAGTAATTTACATGCTGTCAATGACTGGTACAACCACAATTATAATTCTTATTGTCTAAAAACAAATTACTTATGAAAATAATTTATATGCTTATTTAAAAAAAAGCACTCTGTCTTACTATCCTTTTGGGTTATACACCTATCTACTAATTACTCTAATGTGTTAAGGATGAGGATTCAATTTAGAGGAAGTGCACCCACATTTGTGTAGAGTGGAAAATCATTTAAGGAAAACCAGCCTCATTGCACCCGGCCAAGATCAAACCTTGATTTCCCAGTCATTGGCAGCCAGTTTATTGCGAGAGTAGCTCTTTAGACCATGAAGCCACCGAAGGGGGCGATATGCTATTGATTACTGTATTGGAAATATATTCATCATTAACTTCTATCCAGTCTTTGACACGAGTATTAATTATTGGAACAAACCAGTGTCAATAACTGACGCACAAAATCTTTCACTTATAAGAAACTACTATGGGGATCAACTGGCTAAGGCCATAGAAGATAAGTCCAACTGACAACTTGAATTTCTTAAGACATTGAAGTGAATAATGATTTTTTTTGTTGATTTAGTACCGCTTCTTACTACATTGTTCAGGCTATATGCATATGTACTAATTACACTAATGTGGTAGGGATGAGGAAGATTTGCTTTAGAAGACGTGTACCCACATTTGTGTGGAGAGAGAGAGAGAGAGAGAGAGATAGATAGATAGAGAAAGATAGATAGAAAGATAGTAGAAAACTGCGGAAAAAAACACACTCAATACTCTCAACTGAGATTCAAACCCCTCTCTTCGTAATCGTCAGTATACTGTGGTCTTTTTCTGGAGTGATACCTTAGATCATGCAGCCATCAAAGCGGATCATGATTGATGTTCATCAAGATGTTCATCAAGATGTTCAACTTAGTAAAAAAAACATTGAAAATAACTCCTCAAATAAATAATGTATCTGTCACAGTGACTGATATTGGAGACCACAATAATCCTTTTTCCTTGCTTAATCCATCAATTAAAGTTCAACAAACTCCTACTCCTGTTTCTCAACACCTTACATTCAAAACAGCCCGTCAACATCCAAATAAACTGATTTTCTACCTAAAATACCTTCACTTTTTAAAAAGCTCTATTTTGGCCTGAAACTATACCCACTTGTAAAATAATAGAATAAAAAAATTGTTGACAAAATTATTCCAGTTGGAACTTCAGGAGCCTGGAAAAATATTATGTTTAGAGAAAAGAAGAAGCTTGAGAAAAAAAAAATCTAGGTACAAAAATATAAAGGTTTTTAAGATAAGTATTAAAAAAAGTTAGCAAAGATTTAGAAAGTTCAGACGAGGAATCAATAAATATATTTTTAAGATAGTAGTGAATAAAACTGTAATCTTAGGGAAGTTACCACCCCTTTTGCTTTTTGGGACTGAGAATATAATCAAGTATATGTTGTTAAAGCCTGTGGACATAATGTAAGCAATTAAATATTAGCCTTACAAGTTTGGACATTTTTACCAAATGTATTAACTAGAAATTGGACACTCTAATCCTCAAACTTCTTGAATCCTATTGTATTCATGAGTTTCGAGGAAAATCTAAAAAAAAAGCATCTCAACTACAATTTTGAAGACTTTGACTTAAATAACAATGTTAAGAATGTTCACTTTGTTGATTATAATGTAATAGACACAACTAACAAAATACAATTTTTAATGACACAAACCCTTAACATTAAAAAAAAAAAATCAATTTTAAATATTTTCACTTTAAAAATTAAACTATTTTAAGTACACAGCAATTCAAATTTGGATTCAAGATTCAAAATAAAATTTAAGATTTGGATTTGAGAAATATAGAATTCAGCTCCTTTCTAGTATTTAGCAGTAGTTTTAAAGACACTCTTAATTCATGGTTTACTCTAATCCTTATATTTATTGAATAAGTTAGGGTTTTAAAATGTATTAATACTAGTGATCTGTGAGTATATTCTCCAAGCCAAGCCTGAAATAGCTACTCAGGATTTAGATTGGGATAGGCCAATTTATGGGCTTGCACTTTCCAACATTATTGAAAAGGGTTATTTCTTTGACTTCATTGTGTGTCTGGTGATGAATGACTCATTGTTTACTTTTCTTTCTACTTGTTGGGTTGTGGTTTGTGAAATAATATACAAAAGGGTGAAAGGGTGGTATAGAGTTGGAGAAAAACTCAATAAAGTGAGTATTGTGCAGATGACCATTGAATTTCAAGGTCAGCAACTGTGTAAACTGGTTGTTGAATGGAGGAAGTATGAAAAGTAGATAAAGAGACAGGAAAGGAAGCTCTCTGTAAGGCTGTTAGAAGGAATGCCAAGCCTTCAACTCCCCACTCCTCAATTTTTCTATTGTTTATCTCCATCTCCTTCATTAATGGCTAAAGTATTGTTAGTTAGTAATGACAAACTTACCAGTAAAATGCTTCAATACAGATTACTTTATGGGAAGTTTCTTTGACATTGTGAACATATATTTAAATAAATTTGACGATCCAAATAAATATAAAGAATAAAAAAAGTACTTTATAAATTAAAATGAAATATTTAATTTATATTTTTATAATATCATACAGTAAGTTTTTATTTTGAAGCCAGAATCCAGAGTACTATGTACAGCCTAATACAAAGGTGCACTATGTACATCTTAAAAATCCGTAGTGCTCTAACTTATCTCTATGATAGGTAGTCAGCACCAAGTGAACAGCTGTGCTCCAGACAATGTAGAATAGTATCAAAATTAATGTGTCTGTTACTATTAAAGAATATTTAAAAGTGGATTTTATAATTTACTATGGGTTGATTTTTTTAAACTAGATATTTAAAAACAAGTTTAAAATATGTTTAATTTTGAACATCTGTCTCTTATTTAATCCAAAAAAATTAAAACAATATTAACATATATTTGTTTTCTATTAACTTAATAAAGTTTTAAAATTATTTATTTATTCAACCCAAAACTTGAGATCAACTCGATACTCAAGAGCTTTATGAAAAGCTCATCACTCAAGATTGACTTGAATTAAAAAAAACTTTAAGCTTGCAAACCCATAATTAATACTCTTTACTGTCATGGGATTTGAAAGGGTAGTAAGACTTTAAAAAAACACCTTTATTATACATTTATTATTCTGTATATTACTGGTACTTATGTTTTAGATATGTTTTGTCCAAGTAAATAAGTTTTTTGCCATGCTCTCAATTACGTTACTGTAAGTGGCAATGACAGGCACACTAAAACTTATGACTTACCAATAACTGGTGCAAAAAAAAAAATTAATGTTGTTATGTAAAATTGAAGCTATCTTTTGTGAATATGCTTATTTATGTATGGTAATTTTTATATAGTCTTTTAAATGTTTTGATAAAATGTCATTGTAATAGTGTCAAAGACTGGTGCTTCTACATTATTTTGTTCCAATTCCAAGTTTAAACCCTAAAGTTCTTACATTATAATACCCGCATTGTTGGCGTTTAGGACTGATAGTTTATAGAGAACTACACCAATTTGGGTCTTTCCTAATAAATATCCATTTTTAAAGTTTCTGGCCAGGATTTGAACAATTTACTATGTATGTATTTTAAAGAGACCAACCATCTCTTATGACTGACCCTCTAAATCTCTCGGCCATGGCTAAACCCTTGTTGATCTTGACTATTACTCTCAGATAAGATTATATGTGAATGCGACTATTGCAGCCTCACTCTGGTGGCGAGCTAGCTCTGTTGGCGCCATCTGTCAAGTTGGCCCCTCTGGAAATGGATGTGGATCTAGACTCAATGTTGCCGATGATAAGCCCCAATTACAGACCACTGGGTCACTATCCTGGGCTTGAGTCCCCGACTCAAAAGAAGAACAGGATGTTGACGGATGAGGAGGCCCTCAGCAAGGTCATGTATGCCAAGAACCAGAGGTTAGTAGTGCCTAACCCTTGTTCATTTTGTAACTGAAAAAAGTGAAGAGGAAACCTCCCTCCCACCATAAATTAACCTAGTGCATTTAACCCAAACCTCTCAAGTCACTAATACACTAAATAGCTGCCAAACTGTGACAGGACTAGAGCTACTTTCAAAATTGGTCAAACAAAAAAAAATATTACAGTTTCATATCTTTTAATTCATCAGATCTGGAATTTGTTGGGCATTCCAATCTTGAATATCTTTCTGGATTCAAGGGATATGAAGACTTAAAGGGCCCACCCATAAATAAATTTTAAGTGTGGTGTCTCAATTGCATATACACTTGGGTTTAGAATAGCGCATTAGGCTAAATTATGACAAAAATTAGGAGGGATAGCCAACTTACCTACTTGAGTAATGGTAGGGTAGAAATTATGGTGATAAAACACTAATTAACATGAAAACATATTTTTTAATTAGTATTCACTGCTACAAGCAGCTTTTTCAAGTTCGGGCTAGGGTGGACTGCAAGGTTGACTCTGTATAGTTAATAATTTTCCTGAAGAAGTGAAAGGTAGTTTTGAAATCTTGTTTTGTGCTTATTAGTGTTTTATCTCAGAGATTTCTACTCCAGCATCAGTTAGGTACAGTTTGATTTTTGTACGAAGAACAGTAGGAAATTTCTGGAAAAGTTATTGGATTGCTAGAATGTATCTCTACGTCAAAACATGATTTGAAGTATATTTTAAGCAGCCGTCACTTTTAACAAGCAAAGTTTTGAAAATAATAATAATAATAATAATAATAATAACAATAATAATAAATAAATAAACATGTTTAATTTTTTTTAATTAAAAAAGTTTAAAAAAAAAATTAAAATAAACATTTAGTTAAAAAAAATGTAAACCTGTTTATATATATATATATATATAATTATTATTTAATGGTTAGTCAGTATAATAGGTTGGATGTATAAGAGCTTAACTTGACTTAATGTTTTGATAAGGTAATAATTTTTATAGTATAATTTAATGTCTGTAAAAATATGTTAGCAACTATATAGGAGTTAGTTACTACCACCCTTGGACTAGAACCTTTAGTGTATTGTCTAGAGGTGTAGCTAGAACTTCTTCCACATCATCACCAGAGTTGGACTCGTCTTCATCGTCGTCACCTAGGTTGATTATTAAAGGTGGGTGTCTCATTCGCATTCATCTTCATCTCTCTGTCCTAAGGGGCCATCCATAAACCACGTAACACTTTTTTCTTACCTTTTTAGCCCTCCTTCCCCCCTTTCCCCCCCCCATGTAACACTATGTAGACATTTAGCCTAGCGCCCCCCTCCCCTGCCTCGAAACTAGTATGGTGGTAAACCATCCTCGAAGCTAGTATGGTGGTAAACCATCCTCAAAGTTTGTATGGTGGTAAACCAGCTTCGAAGCTAGTATGGTGGTAAACCAGCCTCAAAGCTTGTATGGTGGTAAACCATCCTCAAAGCTTGTATGGTGGTAAACCATCCTCAAAGTTTGTATGGTGGTAAACCATCCTCAAAGCTTGTATGGTGGTAAACCATCCTCAAAGCTTGTATGGTGGTAAACCATCCTCAAAGCTTGTATGGTGGTAAACCATCCTCGAAGCTAGTATGGTGGTAAACCAGCCTCGAAGCTAGTATGGTGGTAAACCAGCCTCGAAGCTAGTATGGTGGTAAACCAGCCTCGAAGCTAGTATGGTGGTAAACCAGCCTCGAAGCTAGTATGGTGGTAAACCAGCCTCGAAGCTAGTATGGTGGTAAACCAGCCTCGAAGCTAGTATGGTGGTAAACCAGCCTCGAAGCTAGTATGGTGGTAAACCAGCCTCGAAGCTAGTATGGTGGTAAACCAGCCTCGAAGCTAGTATGGTGGTAAACCAGCCTCGAAGCTAGTATGGTGGTAAACCAGCCTCGAAGCTAGTATGGTGGTAAACCAGCCTCGAAGCTAGTATGGTGGTAAACCAGCCTCGAAGCTAGTATGGTGGTAAACCAGCCTCGAAGCTAGTATGGTGGTAAACCAGCCTCGAAGCTAGTATGGTGGTAAACCAGCCTCGAAGCTAGTATGGTGGTAAACCAGCCTCGAAGCTAGTATGGTGGTAAACCAGCCTCGAAGCTAGTATGGTGGTAAACCAGCCTCGAAGCTAGTATGGTGGTAAACCAGCCTCGAAGCTAGTATGGTGGTAAACCAGCCTCGAAGCTAGTATGGTGGTAAACCAGCCTCGAAGCTAGTATGGTGGTAAACCAGCCTCGAAGCTAGTATGGTGGTAAACCAGCCTCGAAGCTAGTATGGTGGTAAACCAGCCTCGAAGCTAGTATGGTGGTAAACCAGCCTCGAAGCTAGTATGGTGGTAAACCAGCCTCGAAGCTAGTATGGTGGTAAACCAGCCTCGAAGCTAGTATGGTGGTAAACCAGCCTCGAAGCTAGTATGGTGGTAAACCATCCTCGAAGCTAGTATGGTGGTAAACCAGCCTCGAAGCTTGTATGGTGGTAAACCATCCTCGAAGCTAGTATGGTGCTAAACCAGCCTCAAAGTTTGGATGGTGGTGATTCAGTCTCAAAGCTAGTATGGTGGTGAACAAACCTCAAAGCTAGAATGGTGGTGAACAAGCCTCAAAGCTAGAATGGTGGTGAACAAGCCTCAAAGCTAATGAGTGAACTAGCTTTAAACCTAGTATTTTGTGAACCATCCTGATAGCTAGAATGGCAAGACTAAACCTTTGTGTATTTGTTCCAGAACTAAAGTGTACTCTGGCGTTAAGACCAACAAGAGCTGGCACAAAGTCCCTTCACTCTACGACCTCTGCATTCGGTTACTCATTGAGAATATAGATGGTAAGCAACTGCACTTATTACAGGGAAGTAATATATCTCTAGCTTACCTATGAAACGTTGTAATTATAGATTAGATATGAAACTTTATTCTTTGATACCCTCAATTCTTAGCTTTCACATCCCAGTTCTGGCATTTAAACTAAACAACATATGGAAAGAGGAAATTTTGTTCATTTTGTCTATTTTTAGTTTACTTTACTGTTTTATTTCAATTCCGACTAATTGTAAATTTATTCAACATGACCTTTGTGTCGAATGGATTTTGTATGGATGAAACATAGTAAATATATTTTGTTTTAAAATGACCATTTACACTTTTTAGTTTATTTTTTCATATACATTACAAGATGTCTTGTATATAAACAAATAAGATATTTTAATGTGAGATTAAATGCATGAGAAAAATATTGCTACTTATTGTAAATGTGGAGGAGTCAAAATTAAAAGTTTAAAATTTAAGAATCAGAATTGAAAAAAACAAGGATTATGAAATCTCTAATCATAATAGGCGTGTTTTCGCAGTTGGACTGGTATCGATGTTTATGACCACAGCATCTTTGATTTTTGAGGTTGACATGGTATTGATGTTAACGAAATGTTTATGACTGAGATGCCAGAGCTTGGTTTGGTAACGCTTTTCTTGACCAGACTAAACAGTATGGTTACGACTAATGAACTGAAAATTTGTGCACCAATTTCAAAATAGCATCACAGCTCTTAAACAGTATTTAACATTGACTAGTGATAACATGACATATTATTGTAAGCATGGATAAAGCAGGTAAGTATGTAAAATAAAAAGTATCATATTAAAAATCTAATCTATTGGGAGAGTGATGCCTTAAACCATGCAACCACTGAAGTGGGTCTCTACTTTCTTCTATCTATAACAAGACATGCCTCAAAAAATGAAAAGAAATATATAAATATATATATATACATACACACACACACACACACACACACACACACACAGAGGGTGGTTTTATTTAAGTTGGCATAATGAAATTTCTTAAAAAAAAATGCATTTAAGAAACAGATGTTTCATACAAAGTTGCTTGGTTTTGAGACGCTGACAAAATTGGCACACTTTATTGTTAATTTAGTGGACGTTTTCATGCTCATCTCAAGGTTAACAAATTTTTTTCAAATGGGACTCTGTATTTTTATTGTATTTCATTGCCTACTAGAATCTGTAGTGTGTAAATAAATACGAACAAAACACTATCACAAACAAAAACAAAGTTTGTTCATAAGGGTCGATATGTTTAATTACAATGATTTGTTCGAAATTATGACCTTCTATTTCGATACACTTTACAATTTGCTTTAGAAAATAATTATATTTAATGGAGTTTCCTGATCACTATTTCCGCAAGCAATTAAAATGCGTTTCATCATGTTTGGAGTTGTTGATACATCATTGTATATTCTTTCTTTCAGGCAACCTCATTAGATAAAATATGGTGATATTAAATCTGGTGATCTAGCAGGCCAACTAAATGGACCACCTCTATTGATCCAGTGGCCATTGTAATTACGGTTCAAAACTCGTGCAATTCTGGAATAATGGGCAGGGGCACCATCATGCTGAAACCACATGCTCTGCCTTTCCTGTGGGTTTAATTTTTCTAGCAGCAATGGTAACCCTTGCTCTAGAAAGGTTCTGTATTTGTCTCCATCCAATGTACCGTCAATAAAAAGAGGGGCCAATTAATTTGTCTCCAATAAGTCTGTACCAAACATTCACAGTCCAAGGGCGCTGTCTTTCAACTTGGCACAATCACCATGAATTTTATGCACTCCAATAATGCATGTTGTGTCAGTTAACTTCCTCATGATTTGTAAAGCTCGATACTTTAAGAAAAAAGTTCCAATTTATTCTTACTTGTCAAAGTGCCAAGTGGCAGAATGCCATTCGATTGAGAAAATCTTCTCCATGAAGCTCTTGATGGAACAAAACGTGGTAAGTATGAAATTAATGATGCCTTAATATTTTGAGCACACTTCTATTGGAAATTCCTAAATCACTAGAAATTGCATGAGAACTTACATGAGGATTATGAGCTACTGCAGCTTGGATGGCAATCTCATTATGTTCTTAAGTTACAGTTGCTTGGCAGATTCTTTTCTTCACTTGAACACTTCCATTTTCCACAAATTCTTTAACAACACGATAAAAAGATCTATGTGACAGTGTGTTTCTCTCATGAAAATGATCAACTTACAGTAGAATAGGATCATTAACTTTTCTTCTACATTCACCATAAATTAAAATCATTTCAATTTGTTCAGCAACATAATATGACTCGATAGCTCACAATATGTAGATTTACAATAAACGAAAATACCTCACTTTATGAAGAACCGTGTATCCTGTTTAGTGTGAACATTTATTCATAAGGATCAAAATGTTAAATTGGTCTACTTATTATTTAAACATGATAGATCAGTTTAACATTTCAACACTGATGAACAAGCGTTTGTTTTTTGTTTGTGGGAGCGTTTTTCTCGTATTTGTTTACACCCTACAGATTCTAGTAGGCAATATAAATGAAATAAAATCGATTCCAAAAACATCATACGTATTACATTAATTCATTAAATATCATCAATAAAAGACCTTGGGCAAAAAAGTGTTTCAGACGAAGGTTGCTTGTTTTTTTTCTGTAGAATACAATTCTGCATTAAAAATACAGTCCCATTTGAAAAACAATAGTTGACCTTGAGATGACCTTGAAGACATCCACTAAATTAAAAATAAATTATGTTAATTTTATCAGTCTCAAAACCAAGCAACTTTGTATGAAACATTTTTTCTTAAGGCGGAATGGAAGGTGACGTTAGAAAAAGCTAGTGTGTTTTCAATTTTTATGCAAAACTTTTTTTTTTATAAAATAAATAAATTATTGCTCTAGTGCAAGCATAGAATTTAATTTTCTTCACATGGGCACCTCAAAATTTCTTGAATATCTGTCAAGTGTGCCCTGGAATTTAATGACAACTTTTTCTCTTAATTTAAAAAGTTTGTTAGATAATGCCATTATGCTCATAACAGATATTCAGGAACTGAATATCAACATGTGAATAAAATTAAACTCTATGTTTGTACTGGAGCAATATTTTATTTAGTTTGACCAAAAAAAACCTGAAAAAACACTGGCCTTTTCTTGTGTCTCCATCCATACCATGTTAAATGCATTTTTTAAAAAGATATTTCGTTGTGCCAACTTAAAAAACCACCCTGTATATTAATCTCATATTAACCAGTCTTACTCATTTAAAACTCAATATCACAGGAGAGAACATCTTATACCTTAATCTATGTTCAAGGTTGTCAAATGTTTGAATCTTAGCCAAATGTATTGACAGTGCTTTACCAAATGCGATTTTCAGCAGGTATCAATTTTTGGGAGTGACATAATCCAAAGTAAATATTTATTATCTCATTATATTCTGTTAAATAAAGTGTAGAAACTACAAAAAATAATTCCAACCCTTACCACGGAGTTGTGGAATGTTTCCAGCAATGGACTACACGGGAGGTGTCCCTTTCGACCTTCTGGAACCAGTGCTGAAGCATGCGACTGCCCAGCAACTGTTCACTCTTGAACACTACAACCCTTACCTCATAGAGGACACTAACCAGCTCTGGACCTTCCACGTCAACAAGGAGTTCCGCACCAAGCCACGCCTGGAGTTTGAAACTTCCCGTGACATGTATATTGTGAGTCACCCAAACTACTGTTATGCCCCTTAAACGAGTAATGTTCTTGTAACTATTTATTAGAAAACTTGTTTTCAAATAATGATGGCAACTATTACTGAATAACCAGAAATGAAGCTACCTACTATGAAAAATATTATGCACGTTCACATGTTAGTTGTTTTCAGACTTGTTTTGTAAATAGTTATTGTTACCAACCAAAAGAAATTATTTTCAATAAATTCTCTATGTATGTATAATTGTATATATTAAAAGTTGAATTCATAATTTAAAACCATAATCATCATCAACTGTTTCCAGTGGCCGGGTCAGTTTAGTAAAATGCTTCCATCTTCCTCTCACCTGTACACTTTATTTTATCTACTCCTCCCTTCTCTTTCTTGGCCTCCCTTGTGGTCTTTTTCCTACATGCTTCATTTCCTTTGGCATCCTATCTTTTTCCATCCTCATTACGTGTCCATACCATCTCAGTCTTGCTCCCTCTACTATCTCATGCACTCCCTGTACCGCCACTCTATCCAGGATAACTTCATTCCTAATCTTGTTTCTCTTCATGACGGTTAACATGCTCCTCACAAACTTCCAATATATTTTACATTCTGTGCTTTTTTTCAGCTCTACTCCAACCAACTTTATAGCTTTACTAGGCCTTATATATTACTTGTCATTACCATCACTTCACACTTTGCCATGCTAGATTTCATTCATTTCACTTCCTCCTATTCCTGTAGCTGTTCCTGTACTTTCTCTTTCCTATACCCCCACAACATCAAATTATCAGCAAGCATCATGGCTTTTATTCTCTCCTACCTGAGTTTTCCTGCCACTTTGTTCATGACCATTTCCATTACAAATAGTAGTGGTGAGAGGGCACTCCTCTGCTTCACACAATTTTTTATTAGGAGCCACTTTGTTTTCCCACACTTTGTTTTAACACAACTCTTGTTATCCTCACACAAGCTTATCACTCTCATTACAACTCCTCATT
This sequence comes from Timema bartmani, assembly GCA_902151455.1. NCBI lineage: Eukaryota > Metazoa > Arthropoda > Insecta > Phasmatodea > Timematidae > Timema > Timema bartmani. The sequence goes on from CABFWB010003654.1 coordinate 26,864, forward strand.
CCACTTGGGCCTCCTCTACTGCTTTCCAAATTTTATTTCTATCCATGCTATCATATGCCTGCTCTACATCCTTAATTACTATTACCAAGTTTTTCCCAAATTCATACCTTCTTTCCATCAGCTTTCGTATGGCACCTATAAAGTTTATTGTAGACCTTCGTTATCTATAGACGCGTTGTTTCTCTCTCCGCCTTCCTTGCATTTAATTTCTTATTCTCTTTTCCAATATCTTTTAATATATTCTTGTACAGTGGCACATCAGCGTTATCCCCATATAATTTGGACACCTCTTCTTGTCTTTTTTCATGAAACTAGTTACTATAACTCTCTTTTCCAGTTTTCTGGTATCTTGTTCTCCTTCCAAATTACTTTCAGCACAATGTATAACCATTGTATACCTATTTCATATTTAGATCTTATCATTTTCACAGTCAGCTTGTCCACACCTGAAGCTTTTCCTTGTTTATCCCCTTTAATGTGTCCTCCACCTCCCTCTTTCCATATGGAACCTGTTTCCTCCTCTTCTGCTATTTCTTCCTGCTTCTCTGTTTCACTCTCATCGCTTTCCTCTTCTCAAAATATTTCATCCAAAGTTCCTTTTCTTCCTCTCCTGTTGTAAACGTCCTTCTTTCTTCATCCATCATTCTAACTTCTTGTTTTTCTCATCCTGTTTTCTACTTGGCTATATAACACCTTCTTACTTAATTCCACGTCCCGTTCCAGCATTTCTGTCCATTTTTGCATCCAATCCTTCCTGGCTTCCTCTACCACTCACTTCGCTCTTTTCTTCTTCTCTCGATATTCTTCCTCTGTTTACTCATTCCTATCTTAAAATTCCTTCTGAATGCTTTATCCTTCTCTTCCACTGCTTTATACTGTCATTCCATCAGGGTGTCTCATTCCACTTCCTCATCAATTTCCCATTCCCCTTCTACACTTTGCATCTCATCCTTGGTCATTATGCTTCTTGTCTTTCTTAAATACAGCTCTCTTTCCTCTTAATTTTTTTTAAGCCTCCACGCCCTTATTTTTCTTTCTTGTCTTACAACCTTTCTCTTATATTCCCATCTCTTCATGTCTGCCACCAAACCACCTGTGGTCACTCAGGGTCATAAGGACACACTTGGTATTACCTTTATGTTTACAGTCTGCCTTTTCATTTATTTAATCATTAGAAAGTAGTCTATCACCATCTTTTGCTCCACATCTCATCTGTTTGCCACTTACATTTTTTTGCACATAACTCCAACAGTCTTCTACCCTCCTTGTTTCTCTCTCTCTTTCCATACTTTTGCGTCATGATCCCCCATTACTTCCTGCCTTTCGTTTTCCATATGCCTTTCAAGGTCTTCCTCAAACTTGTCCTTTTCTTCTGCTGAGCGCCTCAATTGTGGGGCATACACTTGTATCATCTTCACCTTTTTCCTCTATTTGTGATTGCCATCTTTATTATCCTGTCATTTGTCCCTACCAGCTTCACCTGCAGCCCTTTTCTCACTACAAAGTCTACTCTATTGCTCCTCCATTGTTTCCCATCCAATAGAAAATGTGGTATTTCCTTAATTCCCTCATGCAGCCCCCTCTCCACTTAGTCTGGCTCAGGCCCAGGACATTCACTCTCTTCTCATCCATCATGTCCACAATCTCCTCCACTCTTCCAGTCAGTCTGCCATTGTTCATAGTCCCTATTCATAGCTTATGTTTCTCAACAATGTTTCAGACATACTACTTTATTTTCTCGAGTACTTTGGTCTGTTTCGGCCATCGGCTTTTTAAGCCTTTCGTGACCTACACCTGAGTAGTGGGGCTGCCGCTTATGGGTCCTCAGGTAGACCTTTTGGTGGTAACATTCCCTAACTGAGACTACGGGTGCTGACTATGACTTAATCATCACAAACCCTCATAATTCCAGCCCACCAAACTGGGAGCCAACTGGCCAGACCCTGTTCCAAGCTTGTTTGTTTTTGGCCCTAACCAGTATCCTGTCTTTTGTCTGCACCTGACCTGGTTTCCACTGAGGTTCAACCCAACCCCCACCAGATTATTCAGTTCTCAGGTACACCACTTGGCGGGGAGATCAGGATTAAGTAGGAGAGGTAAACTGAAACTCCTTGTATTGTGCGTCACTACCCCGTTAGTATCCCTTTGAAAAAATCCAGAATATTATTTTAATTATTATATCTATAGAATATCAATAATTAATACCACTCACTACTCCTCAAACTTTTTTTTTTTCAAACCAAAAATATATAATTTTAAATTAGTTTGAAGGATTGCTGTTCATTTTACTAATGTAAAGTTTTTAGTATCTCACTTTCACATACGTCTGTACTTAAACATTACTGAAAACAATGGCATGTGCTACTACCAAATTGCATACAAACTTCCATGATAGCTGTTTGTTTTACAAGCATGTAGTCCCATATATATCTTTCTTTGTGTTTTATTTGTTTTGTATGTGTGTATCTTTATATGGAAAAGGAATATTTCCGATAATTTAAAAACAATATGTGAAGAAGTTGGAAGTGTGAAAAATGTAAGAAGAAATGAAAATAAAAGTGTGTTTGTCCCTATCTAGCCTAAACCTAACTATCATTTCATGTTGGCTTCCTTTACTATCATTTATGTTTCAATATTGTACAGTGTTCCTATACTGTTTTATTAAATATTTGTTTAAATATATACATTTACTAGCAGACCCGACAGATGTTGTCCTGCCCGGACGTTGGCATTTTGTTTGGGTCGCATAATTGATTTCGATAATAAAACAAATACTATGTGATCATCATAGTTACAAATTCACAATGAACTCCAATTAGTGAGTAACACAAATATTACAAATTCAGTGTTTGTCAAGACAACATACAAAATAAAACATCTTTTCATTTTTGGCATTTCGCCCACAACTCCACAAATATCAGCTGTATCGAAAAACAAACATAACTATGAATTATTCTCAGAAGTTCAATTATTCATGAACTTTTCAGAAGGTTTTAACGGTCAATTATTGATGAACTTATGATTTTTATAACGGTCAATTATTAATATTATATTCATTATTATAAATATTGGGGGGTGATGTTTTGAGGTTAAATGTTCTGATAGTATGCAAAAAATCTTTTAAAAAAATTCCCCCCCAAAAATTCTCTAAAGAATTAAAAAAATCCTACAACCCGATTGCAGCGCCACCTACCGGGTCCAATTGTGAATCTAAACCATCCACGGACCCACTCAAACACACACAAAAAATTTCATCAAAATCGGTCCAGCCGTTTAGGAGGAGTTCAGGGACATACACACGTACAGAAGAATTATATATATTAAGATATATTACAATGAATAGTAAATTAATGATATGGAATCTAGTTAATTATGTGTTCTATAATTATGTTGGGATTAATCATTAGTAATCAGATAGATCTAAAAGATCCTATTGAAACTATGAAAAATATAATTTGATTTTAAATCTTTGAATTTATAATACCATTAAGGATTTGAGGGACTTATTCCTAGTAATATATTAGTATAATTATTTTTTTAAATTAATATTTGTTTTTTCATTCCATTTCTTTATTGGTAAAAAAAGTTGGCTTTAAATAACTGATTTATGAAAATATATCTCTATAAGGAAAACCTCTTTTCACTTTATGAGGTAATTGTATTATATTTCTTCCAAATATAATACAATTGACTTATGAAAATATCTATTTTTTTACTAGTAACACAAACTTTTAGAAGCTCCCACCCACCAATAAACAAACTATTCACCAAAACACTGATTTATATGCCCCATGATGTTTTGTGTTGCAGCGTTGTGTGGAGGAACGTGAAGAAAAGCTTAAAGCACTGACGTCCAACATCCAGCTGTCCATCGCCAAATCAACGCCAGTACGACAGACCAAGCTTGCTTATGTTGACAGTGTTGCCAAACCGCCTCGCAATGTGGCTAGGAAACAGGTTAGGCTACTACCTTATCCTGTGATTAATTTCAACACACACTCACAAAAAGAAAATTTTCCAATCTGGATATAAGGGAAATACCCACACACTTACCAGACAAATGTAAGCCTCAATGTTTACAATCAAAACACACCACAATAATTTTTGGGTCGCCTTGTTCATCATAAGAGAGTAAAAAAAAACTGACCAGGCCATAGTCAAAGGTTGATTGTTGCTTAGATTCTGCAACAATCTTTTGGAAAGGAAAGAGAAATCTCAGGTTGGGGGAATATTTATTGGTGAGCAAATTCACACTGATAACACTGGAAGAATTTTAACTGTTGGAGAGGGCTCACTTATCACTAAGCACAATTTAACTAAATGATGAGCATATAACCCATATAGGTAGTAAGACGGGATATTGGAAAAACAAACAAACTAAATTATGTGTTTGGGGAAGAAGTGCTACTATACCTCAGTTTTATCTTCTGTGGTGCTGACTGACAGCTCACAGCTGACTTCTGACGGCTTTGAAAAGCTACTAGACCAAATTATGTATCCCTACGCCAAACCATATGATCTGCAAAAAACATGTCTTTAGCAGTTGTCACTTCTGACAGTCAAAATTAAGGTATATACCTAAATGTTGACTGTCAGAAGTCAGCTGTGAGCTGTCAGTCAGCACCAAAGAAGCCATGGGGCTATTGTAGTTTATCAGGGTTAATAAGGTTGGTATCAAAACAAATGTTAAGTTTCTTAAGCCACTGTTACACCAAACTACTTTGGTTATAATATTTGATGGCAAAGATCTGCCTCATGATACCACACATTTAAATAAATATAAACGTTAATGTAAACATCGCAATCACATCAGAGACCGTGTCATCACCTTTTTTTAGATATCAGTTTTCAAAATAGTCAACACCTTAGCTAAATCTATATTGTGTGAATCTGAATTTATTGTTATATCTCAAAAAATATTATTTTATTTTTTCTTTAGATCCCAACTCCATTTAAACCATAACAACCCTCTTCAAACAACTATGGCATCATTTTTTTATTTTTTTTGCTACCTGGTGATCTCCATAGAGAGTGCATAACTTTATACAAATAGGTAGTAAATTACACAGGCTGTGTTTGGAAATTAAAATAAAGTAAGACAGTAACAAATGTTGGGAAGGTCATTTACACGTGTAAAGAAAGAATAAAAATAAATGTTTTTTCTAATTGTTTATCATGTCCAAAGCTAGTGGAGTACATCATTTGACAGTCTGTTACTTCTGTTTGACTAAGATATCTGGAATTTCCTTGAAATCTAAACATAGTATACAATATCCATCATTGCCTTCCGCCATCAGACCAGTGTTTTACAGTCAAGACCTGCCAGTTCCTAACCACCTGAAACATGGACCATTGTTGATGACAACGATGGAGACTAGCCAATCTCTATGGAACAGGACATAAATTACTTTTGGCCCTCTACATTAAATGAACCACATCTTATCTCACAGGGTGAGCTCAACGACTTAATAAAGGACTTGAACTTATCTAAGAGTCAAGCTGAATTGTTGGGATCACAACTACAAGCTTCAGCTGAGGATTTGGTTCACTGTACATATATTGATATAGTCATGGCTGCAGTAAGACAAGATCACAATACGGTGACTTTTCATTGATTCATCAAAGCATAGTTTAAAAGCAGTTTTTCTTCACAATGGTAACACATCCCTCTATACCAATTGCTTATCCATTGCACATGAAGGAAACTCATGAAAACATTAAAAACTTACTTGACAAAATAAACTACAACAAGCACTGTTGGAACATATGTGGTGACTTAAAAGTTAAAGCAATCTTGCTAGGCATGCAGTTAGGAAACACAAAATATTGCTGCTTTATTTGTGAATGGGATAGCCGAGCCAAGGACAAGCGCTACTCAGTGAAACATTGGAATAAACGTCAGAAACTGACCCCAGGTCGAAAAAAATGTTGTACACGATCCTTTTGTTGATGCCACAAAATTAATCTTACCACCACTTCATATAAAACTTGGTTTAGTAAAAAAACTTTGTTAAAGCCATGGAGAAGGATGGTCCTGGTTTTTTATATCTGCAGCAAAAATTGCCCCGCTTGAGTGAGGCAAAAATAAAAGAGGGGATGTTTATTGGTCTACAGATGAGGAAACTTACCACGAATAAAACTTTTGACTCTACTCTGAATGAAGTTGAACTAGCAGCTTAGACAGCATTCAAAAATGTAACCAGCAATTTTTTGGGAAACAATAAAGTAGACAACTACCAGGAAACTGTGGGAAAACTGCCTCAGTCATATGAAAAATGGGATGCAACATGCCACTTAAGATTCACATTTACACTAGCATTAGGACTTTTTCCCAAAAAATCTTGGTGAAGTTAGTGATGAACATGGAGAGTGTTTTCACCAAGACATTGCTGTTATGGAAAAACGATACCAAGGAAAGTGGAATGTTAACATGCTGGAAGATTGCTGCTGGAGTATTATCAGGGAGATGCCTGAGAACATTTACAAACGGAAGTCATCGGATAAATTTAAAAAAAATCATAATTATTATAAATCAATATTTGTTTCATCTGTAAATAAAATATAAGTTTTTTTAATTACTTATTTATTTTTAACCGAGGGCGATAGATATATTCTGAAGACATATCTGTAAACACAGTTCAAAATGACATATCACCCATAAGGAAACAATTTTTTCATAAAAAATTGTATTTCAGTGTAATTTATTCAAGTCTAAAAGTGTGGGAGGTGAGATTTTTTTTAAATTTAAAATGAAGTCAAATCAAATATTTTAAACATTTTCAATTCTCAACCCATATTTGAATATTTTTGTTATTATTTTATGTGGAGAAAAAAAATTGCTTAATGTTTATTTTTTAACTTTAGAAACCAATATTTACTATAAAAAATCTTTTATTGCAAAATATTTTAACATATTTTGTTCTTAAGCTGGTGAATAAAGTTATTACTATAATATACAATTCATTTAATATATAGTTTTGCCATGTGAATATTTATTTTAATGTAAATAAAACAAACTAAATAATAGGGGTGTGCAAATATTCAAAATTTCAAATAATTCCGAAGGCCGAATATTTTAAACTCTGAATAGCAAGCTTGAATATCCAGGTCGAATAGTTGTCATAAATTTATTTTTTTAAGTCCTGTCTAGATAGACCAATATATTTATGGCACACAGAGACAAGAAGGTAGCCAGATAATCTGGTGATTCAGAGTTAAAAATAATGTCCTTTGTTCACTGTGAGGGGAGGGGAATACTGATATTGGAAGAAAGCAAGAGGTCATGGCCTCCCTAAGGGTTGGTTGAAGGGGGGCAGGGGGTTATTATACCACTGTGATTGCAAGGGGTGTCAAGTCTAAAGAACATTTAGGGGGTGTCAAGCCTGGAGATCAGTTAAAAGGTTTAAATCCTAGAAAACATTTAAGGGGGCTGTAAACCTAGAGAACTTAATGGGTGTCAAGTCTAGAGATCATTTAAGGGGTGTAAAACCTAGAGAACATTTAAAAGGTTTAAAACCTAGAATACATTTAAGGGGTGTCAAATCTAGAGAACATTTAAGGGGGTCAAGCCTAGAAAACATTTAAAAGGTTTCAAACCTAGAAACATTTAAGGGGGTCAAGCCTAGAGAACATTTAAGGGGGGTAAAGTTTAGAGAACATGGGGTTTCAAACCTAGACACATTTAAGGGGTGTCAAGCCTAGATAACATTTATTGGATGTCAAGTCTAGAGAACATGGGGTTTCAAACCTAGACATATTTAAGAGGTGTCAAGCCTAGATAACATTTAAGGATTGTCAAACCTAGAGAACATTTAAGGGATGTCAAGTCTAGAGAACATGGGGTTTCAAACCTAGAAACATTTAAGGCCTGTCGAGCCTAGAATACATTTAAGGGTTGTCAAGCCTAGATAACATTTAAAGGGGGTCAAGCCTAGATTACATTTAAAAGGTATCAAGCCTAAAGACCATTTAAAGGGCTTCTAACCCTGAGTCCATTCAAGGGGTGTCACTCCTGGAGAACATTTAAATGGTTTCAAGCCTAATTTAAGGGGTGTCAAGCCTAGAGAACATTTAAGGTGGTTCAAGCATAGAGAACAATTAAGGGGGTTCAAGCCTAGATAACATCTAAGGGGTTCACGCCTAGATAAAATTTAAGGGGTGTCACGTCACGCCTAAAGGACATTTAAAGGAGGTCAAGGACTAATTTTATCATTCATTACTGTTGTGTTATTTTACTAAATTTACTGTTTTATAATATGAAAGTGGCAGAGGTATGAATAATACTAGTAATAACATTTGGTATACAGCCAGTCCCTTCGATGAATGGAGGGAAGGTGTCATTTGTAGGGTCAGCTGGTGTATGCATTTCGATGGGTTTGGAAATAATATTTTCTGGCTCAGTGAGGAAAACAACAGGAAACTACCTCACTCCTAATTTCCATAATACGCCTTTAAATAAACTTTGGGTTGAAGACTAATCATCACGCAAACAAAAGTAGGCCCTACATATTAGAAAATTAGAACTACACTTTGAAATAATAGAAATGATGAAAGAATCAAAATATGACCTTGTTTATTAATCACCCCATTATTTTACCCTTTCATATAATCATGTTTTAGTTTAAATAAATACAATCTCTACACTGACCAGTTAAACATTCTCCATGCAATTTTTAAATTTAAATTTATGTCAACCACTTATCACAAAACTAAAAAAAAAAAAAAAAAAA
>CABFWB010003654.1:47430-74681 GCA_902151455.1 Timema bartmani
TTAAAAATGGGGGGGGGGGGGGGGGGGCAGGGACGAAGGTAGAGCTTAAAGGAAATGTATCTGCATTAACCTGGAGGGAGAGTGGGAAAACATTTATGGGAAACCATGTCAGTACATTTCAACTTAGATTTGCGCACCGACCGTTTGGTCACCAACAAACCAGATGAGACCCTTCATCTCTATGCCCACTTGTTTGGATACTATTACTGGTCCCAAATAAAACCAGCTCCAAACGCACAAAATCTCAAAATTTGTTTGAAATGTGCACCACCAGCTACTATGCATAGTTTTAATAAATAAATGTTTACTAGTCGGCGAGAAGAACTACGCATAGCGGCTTATGGTGCACATTTCGAACACAGACTTTGAAATACTGTGTGCTAGGAGCCAGTTTTATTTGGGACAACCTGTTGTAATTAGGGGTGTGTGAAGTCTACATTTCCAATTCAAAGTGAAATTGAATCGAATATGTAATATTTTTGGTTGATTGTTAATACTTTGAAAAAAGGTTAAATTGGGCCTTTTTTTTATGTTAAAATGACTTTTTTTTTCTGCAAAATAAATTGTGATATTTTTATTCTAATTTGATAAATTAATTTACAATCATATCACAAAGTTCCATTACTTGAAACTATTTCATGTGAATATTAATTTGTACTGTATACAAGTCCTATATTGAATATTTTAGCTGTCAATATTTTTATTAGCGAAGCTTTGTATTATTGTTGAAGCTGTAATTTTTTTCAGAGCAAAGTCGAAGCTAATATTTGTTTTGAAGCCAAGTCAAATTTTTGAAGTTTCGCACACCCCTACTATCAATATGTATGAAGTATATTCTGTGATAGAAGGAGGAGATTGCCACCAGCTTGTGTTGGATTCCAAGTTCAAATATTCCCTTAAATATGCCTCTTGTTACCGCATAGTAGTTTATAAATTTTAATTTAAAAAATGTATATCTGGTCAGGATCTAAGAATTGCAGGTGGCTCCAAGGCTCCCCAAATCCAGCCCACCTGAAGAAGTAACCAAAACACAACTACTCTATTATTAATTTCAAATGGTTTATAGTTAATTGTTAATAGTTAATAGTTTAGGACTACCTTATGTGTGTATTGACACCCCTTCTATCAGAGCCCAGGAGCTGCCTTTGGTAGATAAAGTTTTGTGAAGTTAGTCTTTATCATTTCAGAATTAAATAAGACACAAAATTGGGGATGGGCGAATCATCTCTTTTGCCAATAATTTAGTTCATTTTCTAAATAATATTACAAAGGTAATGTACTAATAGGCTATATCAAAACACATTAATTTTTGAAAAATGTTTCTGGTTAAACATGAATTAAAACAGGCATGGATCACACAAGGTTTTGATTACTAGAAACACCACACAAAAACATGCACTGAATTAATTATACAGCTAAACAATAATAGTCTGTAAATTAATAAACAAATGAAAACAAAATAAATAGAATGACCTGAATCAAGTAATCAAGTATAACCAAAAAGTTAACTGGGTTAAGTAATAAAATTAACCATCTGTAAATTAATAAACAAATGAGAACATTTAATAGAATTACATTAAATCAAGTAAACAGCTTATTTATAAAAATACAAAATAACTAGTTAAATATCAAAATATCAGTTTCTTATAATGTTCGTTCAGGATACAATTTACATTCACTGTCTAAGACACTGCACCACACCACTGGTCCTTGCGCCATACACACTATACCAACATGCTTCACATGAACACTTAACTCGCTGATCCACTCCTGAGGACTCTCTGGCTATCGCTGAGCGTGTATATACATATAAATTAACAGTCAGAGTCTAGAAATCTCTATTTCCAGAATACACTACTTGGGTCGAAGAAAGTGAACCCAGACTCTTCTATTCTTGCAACTTTTCCTCCCCCTTGTCCCCTCTAATCCCCCTGCCAAGTGAGACTGCCGCTGCATACCTGCTAAACAAGGAGGGAGATAGAGAGAACAAAGAGCGCAGTTAGGGTAGACAAGGAGAAGTGCATTGGTCCCACTGTCAGACACTAATCTTGTTACAATATATATACACATCCTGGAGGATATTTGAGACTCAAGGATTCAAAAATATCAGATTCAAAATTTTTATTGAAGTTTGTTTTAGAGCTTTAATACTGCTTATTGGTGGTTCAGTCAAAACATAATTAACAACCAAACGAATAATTTAACACTTATTAAGTGTATGAATGTTATGACAATATGATGAATGCATTATAACAAAAAATGTCAAAAATATAGTTCTATCTTTTATTCTATTATATTTCTGTATCCTATGATGTTCATAATTTTTTCCAAGATTTGGATTCAAGATTCAGAACACGTAAGTAAAATGAAGATTATTACTCTTAAAATAGTGGATTTGACCTACTACTACTACTACTACTACTACTACTACTAATAATAATAATAATAATAATAATAATAATAATAATAATACCTGCTTCAGTGGCCGCATGGTCTGATCTTGTGTTAGACTATGCTGCCGAAGACAGTGAGATTGGGGATTGACCCCGGTTGGGTGCACTGAGGTTTTTTTCCTAAACTGTTTTCCACTCTCCCTTCATGCAAATGTGGGTGTGTTTCCCCTAAATTAAGCCTTCCTACTCCCCAACCAATTAGTGTAATTAGTACATAGGTGAATAACCTGAACAGGTAGTAAGACGTAGTGCTAAAAATAATAATAATGACCATAATAATAACAGTAAAAAAATTCCCTGAGAGAGGTTGAGTCGATATAGAAATTCAAAATTATTAAACATCTCTAATAATTTTTGTGAAGGGCTAGTACAATATAATATAAAGTTATTTAGAGGATCAACCTCGGCCTTTTTTTTTCCCCATTTTTTCCGTCGAGTACTGCGTCCAGACTAGTGAACCAAACCACATCAAAAGTCAAATCTTAACATTTCTGCGAGCCATATTTTGCTTCATAAATCTATACACTTCGGTGGATGACACACACAATGAACAGGGAAAAATTAAAATTGGCTGCCATGATATATATTTATTTACACCTTGCAACAAAGAAAGAAAAAAAAGACAGGATAAACAATGGTGGCAAACTCAATTGTACTTAAGGCGAGCGGAATACAGTGGAAATAGCCTGCTCCACAACCTTTAATTTCAAAAAATTAGTGGTCAATACAAAAACTTTACTTGAATGTCATCAAGTGATTTTGAGTATCTAATTATTTTGATTGGGCCAAAAGTGCAAAAAAATAGTCTACGTTTAAAAGAATCCACAAATATGCAAGAAAAACCAGCAATAACATTACATTTCTTAAGTACTGGTGACTCTTATACCAGTCTGCAATACCTATTTAAGGTTTATAAACAAAGTACAGTAGAAGCTCTTTAGTCCGGCATTCTACGGTTTGTCACATTCTGTAATCTGGCACCGATTGAACCGCCCACCTTTGGTTTTTTCAGGTGGATTTGTGCGTTCGTTGGCCTTGGCTGGCACGGCTGTACCCGCCAGGTGGGTTTTCAGTTCGTCTGTGTTTCACGCAGTTATATGGTGTTGTCTAGGACCCTTGTTCCTGCGTTTTTAGTTCGCTCAGTGTTTATCGTAACTGTCAGTTCAGTGTTCATTTCAGTACAGTGTTTCCTGTTTTCTAACAGGCTACAAATCACGTTTGCACAATGTTCTCGAAGCCCAGTACGAGTTCTTCAAGTGCTAGTAAAACTAATAAGCGTAAGCATGTGACTCTCACTATACACCAAAAACTAGAAATTATTAATCATCTAGAAAAAGGTGAAAACAGAAACTTCATAATGCGCGGTTTCAATATTGCTTCTTAGACTATTTATGATATAAAAAAACAAAAAAAGGAACTTAAGAAGTTTGCTGCTCAAGCTGTTACAGCAAAGAATATGGAATCAAGACACACATTGAAGAAACCTAAACTTGAAATTCTTGATTGTGCCTTGTACACTTGGTTTAGTGCGAAACAATCAGAGGAAAAACCAGTGACTGGACCAATGATCATTGAAAAAGCAAAACAGTTTCATCGTGATCTGAATATTGAAAGTGCTTGTGTGTTTTCTTATGGTGGGGTTTAGAAATTTAAAATTCGAAACTGAATCCGGAAGCTGGATGTGGCTGGAGAAAGCAGATCATCCGATAAAAATGCTACTGAAGAATTTAAGGACACTTTTAGCAGCCTTGTTTTACCGGTGGGAATCAACCCGTGGTCAAGTTTACAATGCCGATGAAACCGGCCTTTTATGGCGTTGTTTGCCAACGTCTACTCTGGCAGGTGGATGATAAAAAATCTGCTAAGTGATTTAAGAAAAATAAAGACAGATAGACTGTTTTGTTGTGTGAAAATGCTTCTGGCGACATTCAGCTGACACCTGTCGTGATTGGTAAATATACAAAACCTAGAGCTTTAAAAGGAATCGTAAACTTGCCTGTGCATTATGATGCGCAGAGCAATGCATGAGATGACATCAGATTTGTTTAGGGACTGGTTTTTCCATCTTTTGTACCAGATGTAAAGGAAAACTTTAAGAAACGTGTAATGCCAGAAGACAGCAGAGCACTTTTGTTGTTAGACAACTGTACCGCTCATCCTCTTGCTTCTGATTTGGTTTCCGGCAATATTTTTACAGTTTACCTACCACCAAATGTCACTCCATTGATTCAGCCGATGGACCAAGGTATGATTCAAAATGTCAAGTGTTTCTCTAGATCTTTTGTGTAAGGCCTTTTGGACGCTGACTCTGATGTAACAGACTTCCAAAAACAGTTTAATGTTAAAGATGCAATTTTCGCAATTGCCATTATCTTGGAATCAGGTGAAAGAAGTGATTCTACAGCTGTGCTGGCACAAACTTTGGCCTAATGATGAAGATGCGGATCAAAATTTTACCGGTGATGATCAAAATATTGTGCTAGATTTGGTAGAAGCTGTGCCAAACAACCCTTAAAGAGATGTACCCTGTGAGGATGTTATAGACTGGATTGAAATCGACAAAAGTGTGCCAGTGGTCGAAGAATTGAGTAGTCGAACAGATTATACAAAGTGTTGCTAACCCACAAGAAGCTCAGGTTCAGGGGGTGGAATCGGATGAAGAAGAAGGAGCCATTGCAGATGAAGCTAAAGTCTCATGGAAATAGCCTTCTAATGCCTTGTATACATTTATAAAATTTGCCAAATCTAACATAAGTTACAACTCTGCAGAACTCATAAATTTGTTTATAATCTGTAACAACTTTTTGAAGAAGAGATTAGAAATCACGGAAGCAACGTGATATCAGAGACTTTTTTTTAAACAATAACGCTCATGTGTATTAATTTTTCTTTTGTGCATTGTAGTGTTTTTTATTTACATGAATATTCAATTACATAAATATTTAATGTTTGAATTTAATTTTTGTACTCCAAGATTTTCTTAAAATACCTGTTTTAATTGTTTACATTTTTATCTAGAGTGATTTATCTTTGGTATTCCCGTTAAAATTATTGACGTTCGATAATCCGGCAAAATCGCTAATTTGGCACGGCCGCGGTCCCACACGTGCCAGATTAAAGAGCTTCTACTGGATATATAATTAATAAAGTATATAAGGTAGGAATGAGGATGGAAGAATTTTAGGGATAATCTACCCGCATTTGCATAGAAGGAGAGTGGGAAACCGTTTAGGGAAAACCACCCTTGATAGACTCGACTGGGATTTGAACCTCGACTTTCCCACCTTGAGCTCAGCAATCTAACATGAGATTGATGTGTTAGACCACTTTGCCACTGAAGCAGTTTGGGACGTATTTACCCACAAAATCTACCTGAGGTGACATTATTCTTTGTTCACCCCTCTCTCTACTTTTTCAAACGGGCAGAAACCCGATCTACAAACTCTGTATCCATAAGATGCGTAATACTCCTAAAGAGATCAACTCCAAACTAACAAATTACTTTGTATACAGAGTCCTTATCCCTAATTTCCTAGTTCTTATCACTCTGTAGGAGTTGACTCAACTTTAACTTTCTAAAGACTAGTCAATATGGACTGCTAAGGACTACCAATCACAGCAAAGCGAGGGCAGCGAAATGAAAGCACCAATGGCATTTTCATAATAATTAGACAAACTAGCTCTTGTTTTAAATATACTATTTGGGATTGTACTTAATCTACCTTTCATATGTAGCCTATTCTGGAGATTTTATCGAAACATGTTTTGTAGTTAATTTTTTAATAATATTTCAGATGGGTTATCGTCTGCTTCACAGATGGTGTCTCCTTACACCTAGCTTAACAAATTTCCTTTCGGATAGTTTAATTTGATGTTGTTACCAACTTTTTCATTGGTTGGCATAGTCACATGATTACAGATGAGAACTGTAGACGCAATTTCCATTTCTAAGGACCATTAAGGACTATAAGGATACAGAGCTTACGAATTCTGTATATGGGGCTAAAAGCAGTTTCAAACTTATTTTCAGAGTGCAACAAACTTTCTAAGAAAAAGTATCACTATCATTTTACAGTTTACAACACGCAAGTAATCATGTAATTTTAAATATTGTTTTTAATATACTCTTTAAATTTTGAAGATTAAATTAATTTTTATTTATTTACCTCGGCCTATTAAAAAATGAATTAGCAGTTAAGATTTGATATGTCATTTACAAAAAACTTAATTCTAAACAAAATTTCAAGGAGACATATGAAATGGATTGACCAAGCGAAGGACATGGAGGCTAAAAGAGTGGATTGTAGATACGTGGTAAAGGAAGAAGCTTGGTGAGATCAACGAAAGTGGATGATGATCATGAGTTCTAACTTGTGTTTGCAGAGCATAACATCCTCTCTGAAAATTGAAAAATGACACCTGGATACGGGAATCGAACCCGGGACCTTTGGCTTAGTACGCTGATGCTCTAACCACTGAGCTATCCAGGAATCGTCTTGTGCCCAGGATCATTCTTCACTCATATTTTAAGGCAGAGTCTATGCTCAAAATGGTTACCTTTATTTGTCCATCTAACAACCCATAGGATGTATAAGTTTCTCAAGAGGAATATTGGCTTCTATAAATGCTTTTTTTTGTGTCCATAAGGAACTGTTTACGTTCATATTTTACTTTTTTAATTTTTGTAAGTGTATTTTCAATGGTCACTTGGCTTTTAATTGATGATTCAGAAAAATGGTTTTTTTCTTCGTTTATGTAGAAAACTATCACAATCTTAACACATATATTTTATAAGCCAGGCAATTTAGGGTTGCACAATTTACGCATCACTATTTTTTAACTCTATTATATTATAGAAAAGCCATCTTTTGAAATTTAATGCTTTCTTTCAATAATACTTAGAGCTGTAGGCATTCTTAATTTTAATTGAACTATTAACTAACTAGAACAACACTTAATTAACACACACTAAATTAATGTTAATTGATATCTTATGAACTTGTTTGATAGTAAGGCCAGACATGAAACCAAAGATATGAATGTAAAAAGATCTCATTCTAGCTTAAATTTGGTGGCGTTTTCTTTCTCTTTAAATACTTACCTTTGGTCCCCAATATGGCCGTTATAGTAGCCAGTTCAAGTACTTATTTTGTTAATAGTCTTTGGTTAAGGGAAATTAATTTGCTTTAGGAAGAAAATTATATTGGTGAAGTAGAATCATTTTTTTCTTCAAGAATTTTTAGGATAAAGGCAAACAACATTTGCTACTATTATTGTTAATTTGCATATAAATAAAAACATATGACCACCAATAGCATTTAAATGTTAAATTAGAATTTTGCGAATATATATCTTATTTTGTTTTATTTCACGTAAACTCTATTCAGTGGCCGAATGGTATAAGGCTTCACTCCCTTATTAGACTGGTCTGCTAATGATTGAGAGATTAGAACTCATATTCCGGTCACATATACTGAGGGTGGTTTTACCTAAATGGTTTCCCATTCTCCTCCCACACAAATGTGGGTAGATTACTTCTAAAATTCTTTCTTCCTCATCCCTATCCCATAAGAGTAATCATCTTTTATGCATACAACCTGAACAAGTAATAAGACAATAGAATGAAAAATACATATATGTATTTTGGTTAAGTATTATTAATTCAAAAATGCTACAATAATCTTTAATTATGTTTTCATGGCAATTTTAATGTGTTTAGTAAAAGTTCATAAAAACACATCTTGCAAAATTTCGGTGTCTTTAATTATTAATAATTTATGCTCACATTTATTAATTTTTTATTTGTAATGAGGTGGCTTATAACACTTACGACTGCATAACTATTAGTGTTTCCTGTTTCTGGTATGGCACATGCGACCTAGTAGAACTATCTAAATCCTAGACATTTATTTTAATGTCCTACAACTAACAGAAATGTGTGTTAAACCATATCCTCAGCCTCGTTATCATTAAACATGCATCCTGCACAGTACTCTTTTAGATTTTTACTCATAACTTTGCCCGAGGGTTTTATCCTGCTCTCACTTCCTCTCAATGAGATGGCTCAGTTGACATTTTTCTTCGTCTGCAGGGGCTGCCTCACCCACTCTATTAGAGTTGTATATTCCATGCGTACTATCATTCATGATAAAGTTCATAAGCCTAGGCCTGACATGCAATTAGTACCCCATTCTAACTTAACTTAGTTGCACAAGTGGAGAGAGCATTAGGGGAGTTAGCTCTCATATGTGGCGGAGTGGAATAAAGGGATCTATTATTATTTTTAATTTTTTCCCCTTGGTTACTAGAGCTGAGCGAGCGAGTTTGGGGACTCATTAAGTGTTGATAAGCATGAGTCACCACTGCCTGTCATACACCAAAGCAGCAACTACTCCTGTATTTCCCCTCAACCTCCTTCCACCTCTTCCTTGCTGCCAAGAAATACTACAAAGGCTGTCTATCACTGTAAGCATAACAATATGTCTCCAGTATTTGACCCTGCTTCTCACACTAAAGCACAAATTCAAAAGTTTGTTGTAAGCAACTGAGTTATAAGGCTAAGTGCTGTCTTAATAATACTGTAACCACTGAAATATATGGCAAGTGTTTTTCTCCTCACTTTGAGTATTCAGAAATTAACTTACTTAATTAATTAATTGATATATTGTAATGAATTAATGTTATAAAAGATTGTGTGTGTTCATAATCTGTTACATAAGCTTGTTTTTGATTTTTTTTGGGCACCGCGTCTTACTACCTTTTGGGCCATATGTGTATTCACATTAATGCAGTAGTGATTAGAAAAGTAGAATTTAGAGAAAATAGACCGGTGGTTCCTGACTTGAGGGGTGTGAAGCACTTCTGGGGGGAGGGGGCTGACAACTAGGAAATAACATTAAAAATCATTATATATATTTGAAGATAGTATTTATTTGACTAGCTTTTACAACGTAATTAAGATAATTATTTATTGCGGTGTTGGCAACACTGCCTACCAGTTTAAGCTCAAAAGCCTCATATTCACCCATTAAAAGCAGCAACTACTCCTGTATTTCCCCTCAACCTCCTTCCACCTCTTCCTTGCTGCCAAGAAATACTACAAAGGCTGTCTATCACTGTAAGCATAACAATATGTCTCCAGTATTTGACCCTGCTTCTCACACTAAAGCACAAATTCAAAAGTTTGTTGTAAGCAACTGAGTTATAAGGCTAAGTGCTGTCTTAATAATACTGTAACCACTGAAATATATGGCAAGTGTTTTTCTCCTCACTTTGAGTATTCAGAAATTAACTTACTTAATTAATTAATTGATATATTGTAATGAATTAATGTTATAAAAGATTGTGTGTGTTCATAATCTGTTACATAAGCTTGTTTTTGATTTTTTTTGGGCACCGCGTCTTACTACCTTTTGGGCCATATGTGTATTCACATTAATGCAGTAGTGATTAGAAAAGTAGAATTTAGAGAAAATAGACCGGTGGTTCCTGACTTGAGGGGTGTGAAGCACTTCTGGGGGGAGGGGGCTGACAACTAGGAAATAACATTAAAAATCATTATATATATTTGAAGATAGTATTTATTTGACTAGCTTTTACAACGTAATTAAGATAATTATTTATTGCGGTGTTGGCAACACTGCCTACCAGTTTAAGCTCAAAAGCCTCATATTCACCCATTAATTCTCCACTCTACCCTCCCCCTAAGCCAGAGGTTCCCAAATGTTTTAGACCAAAGGAGTCCTTGTAACATAATAAATACATTCTGGAGCCCTCATAGAATATTTTAAACTAATATTTTGAACATTTATTAGTGATATTTAACTTTTACAAGTCTAAAACTATAAGACAAACAGAAAATATCATATGTTCTGGCTGCAAATGTCCTTTATTCAGATTTGAAAAAAATTAGCAATTCTAATTACTAATGCTATTTTATAGTGTGAAAAACAAATAAAGAACAGTATAAAATTATCTCATGGAGCCTGAGATAGCTAGCGGAACCCAAGAACTCTGTGGAGCACAGTTTGAAAAACGCTGCCCCAACTACCATTGCGGCCATATGCAAAACCATTGAATCTTCAACTTTGACTCTCATAAAAACTAAATAGCGCTGTCGACTAGAAGTGGAAAGTGATTTGCGGTGTGCTCTGTTTAATATCAAGCCTAATATTCAAGAACTGATGAAAATAAAACATAGCCAACCATCACGATAATTTCCAGTCATTTTTTTCTGCCACTAATCTGCCAGTGTTACATTGATTTTTGTATATAAATATCCCCAAAAATTGGTGGGTGGGGGGGAGAAAGGGTATGGGAATTTTATTTTATACTAAGGGAGGCGTAATCTGGAAAAGGTTAGGAACCACTGAAATAGACTCAAATTTGTGTTGAGGGAGAGTGAAAAACCATTTAGGAAAATCCTTTCTCAGTATACTGTACCTGATCTAAATTCAAACCTGATTTCCTTTTTACCAGCAAGTCAGTGTATTACGAGAGTGATGCTTTAGACTATGCAGCTGCCAATGTGGGTACAATAAAGTTGAAACATAAGGTTTAAACACACAGATATATGAGTTGAGTACTGCAAGACTTGTGTTTCAAATCAGAGTTAAATGGTGTAAGTTTTTAAATAACGTGCATTAAAACAAATTAAAATTCAATGTAAATGAGTTTTTTTAATATTGAGAATTTCAAACATAATTTTCAACCACTTAATAATAAAGTAGAATCTACTAACCAATTTACATTGTGCCATCAACTTGTTCTTCAATATTACTAGATGCACAGAAAAAAGACGTTTCAAATTAAATTTGATTTTTTATTTTAATATCATTTTTAACATTTCAATACTTATTAAATATCATGTTATAGCATCTTAAAAGTTAAGATATTCTTAGCTATGTTTTAGCAATCCTTAAACTTTTGATTGATTTCTAAAATAATATGAAACAGAAGGTTTTCTTTGGCTAAACCAGATCTTCAATCACAGAAAACAACATTACAATGAGTTGAAAGCCTCTTTGCACTAACACTATCCACAAGTGCCCATAGTGTATTCTATGCCACATTTATGAATGCAAGTTTTGAAATTAGAAAGGCTAATAGCATCTGAACCAAAACATTTTTAATGCCCTCTCTGCGCTCAGAAATTTGTTAGTGAAAGTGCCTACAGCCATTTTTTTATCCGTGAAATATCTTGTGACATAATTTGTGTTGATTTTTAATCCACTTTGGTTAATATAGTAGAAATACCAACCCAAAAGTCTATATTAATTAATTTAGAATGATCTATTAACATACAGTTGGAATTTGCAAAGCCTTTTTTAAAATTAGCACTTACAAAACTATTTGCTCTTATTGCCAATGCAATTTTTCTGCACTTCTAGGTATTATTTATCTGCCTCATGATACTTGTATTAAAGTATTCTTCATTAATAAAAAAAAATTGAATTCTAATAGTATTTTGTTCTGAAAAATAGTTGCAAATGTATAAATCTAAAAAACCTAGAAATGTGTTTCATGTATGGAGCAGTTCTTTTCTCTTGTGAATTTTATGTTTTTAGGAGATAATTTGGTTTTCACAATGAGAAAATGTATTCACTAAACATAAGCTTTTTGCGTGATACATTTTGATTTTCAATATATTATTAACCATTGTGGTTTCAAAATCAATATACATTTTGTGTTATGAAACAAGATTATATTTTGCAGATTTTTTTTCATATAAGTAATTTTTAATTCAGAATAATCTAGTAACCTACATTTGGAATGTGCAAAGAGTTTTTTAACATCACTTAAAAAATTATTTGCTCTTATTGCTAATGCAATTTTTTCCATAGTTCTAGTTATTATTTATCTGCCTCATGATATTTCCAATAAAGTAATATTTTTTTTAACTATTTTTAATTCTTAGAGTGGTTTTACTTGTATTTGAGTAAATACAGTATACTTATTAGCTAACTTATTGAATATTAGGGTCAATTTTAATGATTTCTTTAGAACATAATTTTAATTTCACTCAAAACACAGCTACTTTTTCCAAGGTCATATTTGCAAAGCAAAGATTTTTTTTCCCGGTCAGCTTTCCATACAGTAGTCTCTCCAGTAATCTTTATCTCTCTCTCTCTCTCTCTCTATATATATATATATATATATATATGAATCACCTGAACCCTGCCTCTCCCCATTTGACCTGATGGTATTCGAACTAGAAACACTTAACAAAGCACAACTTTTATTGTTCTTTTTATTAAAGATGGGTCCTACAAATTCTCAAATCCTTAAGGCTACTCATAATTTGAGAAAAATTAATTTTTCAAGTTTTTAATTTTGTTTTTATTTTATGTTGATGCTTATTAGTGGATAAGCCT
This sequence comes from Timema bartmani, assembly GCA_902151455.1. NCBI lineage: Eukaryota > Metazoa > Arthropoda > Insecta > Phasmatodea > Timematidae > Timema > Timema bartmani. Next base: position 60,257 of record CABFWB010003654.1, read on the forward strand.
AACATAATAATGGGACAAATTTAACTACTAGATTGCAGACCATTCATCTATCATTTGATTGAATGTTAATTCGCATCATAACAACATCAGAAATTGAGATAAAAAATCATATCAATTTGGGAATGTTAACCTCTTATGGTTATCTTGTTTTTTAAGATTGGTATTCAAGTTTAAATATTGGTAATTTAAATTAAGATTTGGGTTAGATTATTTGGATTCAAAAAAAGTGGATCTGACCCATTTATATTTGCGATAATGCCCTATGTGCATAGACCATGATAGATGTGATATACCTGATTTCTTAGAATGTAAGTAATTATTGTAAATATAAATATTTTTAGTATCTAATTATCATGGTCTCATATATATTATTTTGCTCACCTTTTTAGTAAACATTATAAAAAGAAGGCTAGTGTAATGAATTGTTTTATTTGTTTGATTGGTAGTGTGTCTTATGGCCTCTAAGCATGTTCAATAACCTTTTGATCACTCAAGGATCATTCAGTTTTGAACATATTTTTAAGGCTTAAAGGACCAATACTTTCCTGCTTCAGGATAAACATTGTGTTGTAGCAAAATTATCATTTTAATATGTTGAGTCCTTCAAACTTGTCATGTTTTTAAAAAAGAAAATGGGTCAAATAGATATTAAAATATTGGTGATTTCTCGCACATATCTTATGGAAAGTTTATAGATATTAATGAGAAGGTTCCGTTTTCTTTTGGGCTTTAATCAAAAATTTGTCAACGATTGTTTTAATCAATTTTTATTTTAAACCCTCATAGTTTATATTATTGTATATTGTCACTTTTTGGTAACTGACGTTTGATTCATGAAATTTTGATTTAACCTTATCAATTCCTCATCCAGCACTCCCACCAAATTAGATTGCCACTTACTCCATTTATTGGGGTTTTCATTTCTCTTTCCAAGTGTGTGCTGGTGCATTTTCATAGCTATCTTCCACATTCATAACCTCTGGATTATGCTAGCACTATTTATTATCTACTTATCAAAAAATAATTTATATAGTATATTTAAAAATGATAGTACTGATAAAAATTAATAACATGTTACCTTAAGCAATCATTGACTTAGAATTGCTAATCCAAGAGGATAGGATGAGTATGGTAAATATAAAAAAAATGCATAAGAAGAAGGAATATTAAGCCACAATGTAGAGTACACTTCCAACACATCCAAACTACTTTAATTATTTGAAAGCATTGCAGTACAGTATAGTTAAAGAATAATTATCTAGAAAGCAAACCTAATAAATATATCAATGATTTTTGAACAGATTTGTCAATTGTTTGAAGGTGTTTTTAAAGTAAATAACTCCTTTAATGTAATATTTTTTGGTATTTTTCTTTATAATAAGTACTGGCTCTCACTGTTTAAATGCTATTATTTTAATTATATATTATTTAGTATACATAGCCTTTAAACATTTACATTCAATTAATTTCCAATTGTGTTTCAAAAATGTGTTCTCTATTCTTGTCAAATTGTTTTAAGTCAAAATATTACTAGTAAAGATTTTTTTAAGGTTTTATTTTTGAGTGTTTTCAGTGTTTGTTTAATTTTTACATGTAACTAGGTCATAATTATTACAATGTATATGATATTTTCGTTCATTATTTATTGTAAACTATCTTGTTGGCTATAGTAATATTTGCATAATGTATAATAGATGATCATGTGTACATTGGAATTACTCTGAATTTATATTTGCATCTCCTGGGATATTCTTTAATAATATTATTTTACCTACCTATTTTTATTCAATAATTTAATATTAGTTTAATACCAAATAGTTAAACTAAATGTTAATATTTTAAATATTTTCTTATTTTGGATTATCCTTATAATATATCACCACACTCATTCTATTGACACAGGTTTTGTTATTTATGAAACAAACATGAAAAACTTAAATTTATATTTTATTATTTTAAAATGTGTGCATGTAAATTATTCTGTTACGAGCTTGGAAATGTTTGGGGAAGACATTTTCTGGAAACTTAATGGATTGTGATATTTCAAGTAACCAAGTATTCACCTATATGTATATATTAAATTACCTTTTTTTGCTTGAAAGAACCCAACAGATAGTAACATAATCTAGGGTGACAGGCTCACAACAGACTTGACAGCCAGTGACAGGAAGGTTATGGTTAAAATATTGGCTAGATGCACTGTGGGAATAGTTCCCCGTGTGTGATTTATCACTTTGGTTTCCCCACCCCCTCCATACTAATGTGGGTTTCACTTCTTCTAAACTACCCTCTTATCCCCATCCCCTAGATTAAGCTGTTAGTAACCATTGTGTTAAACTTAATAAAACTAATAGCTTCATAAAGACAACTTTACACATTCTAACACACACACACACACACATACGTATACATAAAGATACATAACAGTATTTGATGTTAAATATGTTTCCCCCTCCCCCCATGCTACATAATTACCGGTGATTATCTCATAGAAGCTTTATCAAGTATGTCATACTAATGACAGCATTGTGATTCACACACACATTTATTTTAAACATTTTTGTTGGTTTTATGTAGATAAGTTCCTAAAATGGAGTTGTCCAATGTAAACTATATGCAAGTTAGGTTTCCTGATGTTTTAAAATGACAATTTGACATAAGTAACAGAGTTAATTTGAGGTTTATACTCTAATTTTTGATCAAATATTTACAAACTACACTACGATATTATTTTAAGTATTATGGCTCGAGTAATATTTAGTCATTACATTAAAAAGATGAATTATGTGATACTATAAAACATGGATGTTGAAAACATTGTGCATGTACACTTCAACATCAAATGAATTAGATGTTGTCTTAGCCACATCACTAGTAGATGCGGGGATAGTTAATGCTACCCCTCAGAACATCCATGTTGTATCAAATGTTTAACATCACTAGTAAACAGTGGCGCACTCATAAATTTACTTAGGTAGGAGGAAAGGACATACACTCAAGGTCATAGCCAGAATACGGTTTTAGGAGGACTGTCTCCTAACCACCATAGTCCGAGAAAATTTATTAATATTAAATGCTATTAGAAGCTATTTGGAGTTATCTTGGTGGTAACTCCGGACAATTATGTATTTTTATTACTATTCAAGTTCTGTAAACAAAAGGAATGGACGTGTCATAAGACAGAAAACCTAATAGTGGTAACAATAAATTATTCTCCATTTCAGTTTATATTTGGTGGCTATAATAAAAATCGAATGTGCTAAAATACTATTTAGTTTATTTTTAATAAAGGTTGAAAAATATTGTATAGCATGTTTGAAAAAACAATATTTCAAATTCTAGAAATATTTTGATAACACTTACTCTTTATAAATGAGCTAATTAGATGTTTAAATAATAAGTAAGGAATTATTAATTGAAATTGTATCTGACTATGATCTTTATTAACACTGGGTTGAAACTATTACTTTTGTTCTTTCCAATTGGGAATTTCAGGGGTAATTTTAATGTGCACACCAGTACGCCATTTGAATATCAAGTTGTAAGCCTTGCCTCTAAATGTATATTATATATATATTCGACTCATTTCATTGCTTTATGTTTTAGTTATATTTAAAATGATTTCTTAAAAGTTTTTACGGAAACTATTTGAGGTTCTGAGGGTGGTGGTAGGGAATGCAAAATACCCCACTTGCACCTCTTTGGGTACGTCACTTTTAGTGGATGTAGGGGCAGGTGAAGCTGTTCCACAGACAATCCAGGCACTAGGAGATTATCAAGTATTACATCTCGTGTGTAGGACTTGAAACACCAGAGCAGAATGTTACAACAGTCTACATTTCCTGGTTCATATATTATCATCCTCTTAGTTTATGTATCTTCCTTTTGTGATAGAGTATTTGGTTTATGATATCATGTTAACCAGGGATGTACCAAGTTTGCTTCATAATGGGCCAACTGTGTCTAGGACTGACATTTTTATTATTGTTTAAGAAATTCTTTCAAGTCATCAATTTTTGTTGGAATTTGTAAAATATACTTAATAAAATAAGATACATGAGAATTGGTGTTGACATGNAAGGGAAATACTATAATACGGACAGGCCTTGTTCGTGCCCTAGTATGTCAAGAAGGAATAATAATGAACTTTCTGGATACAAGAATGTGTTGGCACAAGACACACAAACAAAAATAACTAGGATGGCAATATAAAATTATACCAAACATCTGAGCTTGGAATAGAACCAAGTTTGCCTCAGTGAACCTGGCTAAAATGTCTGTCACATATTGGCATAACTAAAACTCGCCAACACGGCTATCACAAGTGTTATGAAATAGCTCACGCATGGATCTGTACATAACATGTGTTGGAAAAGTATTTCTATTTCAACCGGTCAGACACAACGTCTGAACAGTTGTGTAACCTCACTCTCACTCCTGCTCAATAACAGCTGGTTTTTATCCAAACAAACTTCGACACCGGCCTCCTACCGTAGGCTGACTACTTCGTATCCAAGTAGGGTTAAATGTAGTCCTCCTGTGTGAAAGCTTGGAGTTCACAGTCTCAAATAAACTCAAGTTAATAGCACCAAAACAATCATGAACATGGCTCTACAGTCAGACCTCCATAGAAAGAACCATTAAAAAAATTAATTTTCATCAAGTGATACGCCAAGCCATGCTCTTATTTACAGAAGAAGCCAATTTTGGCAGATTTAATGTACTATGTATATTAACTTTGGTCATTGTTGGCTACTTAGTTTTCAGTATGTTCTTCATATGTTTATCAGAATCTAGTTTACTCTTTCCAGGATGCAAAGTCTGAATATTAGACAAATCAACTCCTATTTTACAGCGCTTGTACTGAGGCACACTCTAAGCCAGGCATGTAAAACTTGAGGGGCGCATGATTTTGTTTGGCGGAGGTGATGTCTTCACAAGTTCCTTGTCATAGAATCCTCCAGTTATAGGTTTACCTCTCTTATCGTCTAGTAGAAAGGTCCTAGGATTTGTCTCGATGACTTAATGTATCTTGGACAGTTGCACCTTTCATTTTGTGGTAAACCCTTTTGCGAAAACGTCCTAATGTTTACTGATACTATTGATATCACCATATTTAAACTTGTTCGGTATAGGATCGATCATTTTACCATGCAGATGGACGGTACGTAACATAATATAATCCTCTACGTCTATCGGTCTCATGTTGATAGTCGAGAGTACTGTTAGATTATACTAGTCGAGTAAAAAATAGATCCATCGATACAATATTATAGACGTGAATCTTGTCCACATGTTTTTGAGCGTTCGATGACACTTGTCTTAACGTTGGTGTAGGTCGAATAGTGGTTGATCCTTTTTCTAGCCATTAGAGCGTTTAAATCTACGTTATAAAACTCATTTCCATTATCTGTCTGCAGATTATGTACGGTGGTAAACCATTTGCGGTCATCTGTGTAAGAACTTGTACCTCTGCTGCAGTGACGTTTGTTCCCGGCTTTACCTTGACGGGTACAGTCCAAGCTCGTTTGGAATACACTTCAATGACGGCAAGAAGGTACCTTTATTCGATCGATAGTAAGGTATTATCTCGACCAGATTAGCTTGTAGTAACTCGTTCACTCCTCTTACGCGAACATGTCTTCTGGCAAAACGACGTATTGCGGGACGATGAATTTCACGTGCAATATCCTCCTTGACAGACACGAGAAAATGATTCCAGTTTCGCGTAATTCTTTGATGATGGAAACAATTTCGTTATCGTGTGCTGAATGACCTGCTTTGACCTATGCGTGAAAGAGTCTTAATCTATCGACCATTTCGTTCGGTTTATTTCATTAGTATAATCCATTCTTCTTCTTTTCTCCATTTTATATAAACTTTCACTCTCAAACTCATCCTGGAACAGGTTTTATTATATATATTATAGATCCTGTTCGTGACTTTAACGGCTGTAAGGTTCATTCCTGATTCGATGTGCGTTTGTTTCCTCGAGCACAGACTTGTTCACCCTCAAATCCGCCTCGGTATAATTCACAGTTTTTTTATGAGCAGTAATTATAAGATTCCCTGAATCTAAAGAATTACGATATTATTGAGAATTACAGTTCCGTCACTCTCATCAAACAGAACATGTGTATCCCTGAACTTGGTCGTGTTTCCATCGTAGTGTACAACATAAGTTTTAACAAAGTGTAGTGTACTTGAGGTGTATGAGGATAAGTACCTATGCAATAAATGCCTGTCATGCATTCTCTCGGGCAAGACCTCCTCCTCGGTCATCTTCACCATCTTGTGTAGCGGTTCTGTGATTGGTTAAAAGGTTTCCCTCGCCACGAAATCAGACTAATGTCGCATATCTCGTAACTGTTTGTACTTTTGTTTAGTGACTATACTCGTTGATGATATCATCTGCAACCTTTGTTGACATGATGTTGGGTACGAATGTATTAAAAAATGTACCTACTCTATGTTTTATATATTTAGTTGAACGTAAAAAACAACTGGACAGGCAGCGTAAGAGGTAGGTCGAAAACTTCTTCAGCATGATAGATAGTAGGTATTTTTCCTTCACCTCGAACGGTGGTGGTCCAATGTGTCTAAGGTTCAATTCGATGATGACACCTTCCATGTTCACAGTAATGTAATGTAATGTCTTTGCCCTCAAGAAAATATATTTAGGCTCACCCGTGTCACTATAAAATGTCTCGAATCCTTTCTTGTAGGTTTCGATTCTAATTAGATTTACATGAAACCTCCTTCCGTCTTTGAGTCAATGTAGTTGCTACGAACTGCATCCAAAACCAACTTTGCCTGACCGATGCTGCGTATAGGAACACCTAGCGTGTCAAAATAAAGATCACCATCCGTAATCTTGATATACATAAGCCCTCTTGAATCTAGGTCGTGCAAATCGCCGAACGTTGTCTGCTGTGAAGCGAAATAATCCACTAGTCAATTTGACCTTGGAGTTAAAAAAATTCAAATCTCTAAGCTTTGACAGGCCGAAATTTATGTCGTGTCGTTTTTGATACCTCCTCCATATTCTTGACAAGATAATTTACACGTTTGGCGATCACATCTTCAGCTACGGAAGAATCCTCTAATTTCTTCACCCTTGTAGTTAAATAATTTAGTTCTCTGTAAGCTTTTCCGATCAGACCTATCTACGGTTGTGTTTCTCTCGATGACTCTTCTATATTCCTAAAAAATGTATCTATATGTTTGGCGATCAATCCCTCGGTGATGGAAGACTCTTCAAGTTTCTTAAAACTCAGACTTAAAGAATTCAGATTTTTATAAACTTTACTGATCTGCTCCACTTTCTATCATGCCTCCTTCGATACCGCTTCCGCATTCTTGACAAGAGAATCTACTCTCTTACCTATCATATCCCTGATGGTGTTGAGACCGTGTATCTGTTTATTATTAGGTTTTGTATCCATCCTATCAGCATAATACTTGTTACAAGCATATTTTGATGCTATGGGAGCTCCGGTGTTGATGAACCTCCTCAATTCTACATTGTAATATCCTCTTGGGCCTATAGTTAGATTATCTCCCGCCGCCCCACTGCCTGATTTATATTTGTAGATACTCTTCGAATTTCGATAAGTACATGATGTCTCAGCATAAACTGCGCCTACGTGCATATTAATCGGATAAGATAAAGGTATCAAACCCGCAGCGGTAACGTCCCTTATCGATTTCATTATATTTACTCAAGACTAGAAAATCGTACTTGTGTTTCCATTATAACGAACACATCTCCTTAAACTTTTAGAGGTATTTGTGTTAACGTTATCGTTATAGACTTGTTTAAAGTTTGTATCATCCATCTTGAAAAGGATGAGGAGGTCAGCATTCGTTATCTCAGCATCTGCTTAGGGGTTCTAGAGTTATTTCGGCATAACTTATGTATAAACAGTCTATGGCTCAAAGTCTGCCCATATTGAAACGAGCCTCTTTGTTATACTGTTTATCACAAGCAACATCATAGAAAATGAATACAGAGTCGGGTTTGGATTCGGACAGTGGGATGATTTCATCGGTGTCAGAAAAGGGAAAATATCCCATCCCTCAAATACTTCGAGGACATAAGATAAACGTTGATACTTGGGTTGCAGGGGGGGCCAAAGGTGGATAATGCCCCCCGAGATCCTGAGGTATACATATTAGAAGTAGGCTACTCCCGCCTAAATGTTCTTAACTAGCTCTAAAACAATGTCAACAGCCTGCTGACTTTAGGATTGATAGTTTGGCGCATGCGTGAGCCTTTCTAACAGCATTCACAATTCAAATCATCAAGGTCAAAAAATGTCCACCCATGAATTTCGATAAATTTGAAACATTTTTATTATGTATCTTATTTACAGGAGACATGGATTGCCTTAAAAGCGTCTTTTGAGGCTTCAATTTAATAAAAAAAATTCCCGTGGGATGACCCCGGACCCTCCGCTGTTCTAGAGGGTATTCCATACCTCCCGGTTTGCCCGCCCTGGAAAAAAAATCCTGCGGGAGCCCTTGTTGGGTTGGTACAACCATTTAGAGTAAACGGTCACGTTCTTGAACCGTAATCCGTTCGGTTCCTCAATAAGACTGATCATATCATTCGTCTTTCCGTAATTTGAAGGTCCAGAAATGATGCATCTAATAGTATCAGGTAACAACGGACCGTGCCTCTGAGGTAAGGTCTTACCCTCATTATGATCGTTATTGCGCACGGGTAACGAGTCTGTCTGTCTCACTAGCTTCATGAAAACTAACATGGCTATATAATGTACATGGCTATATACACGTCAAACAGTACATGTCATGAAGCGAAGAAAGGGAGGTTGACTGCTGAGTAAGATTATCAAAAAATTGTCGTTTCAGCACATCGACATGGATACTAATACTATGGACCAGGTACAGAGTTGACAAAACTTTTGAAACTAAGGGATCCCGGCGTTAAGGAGTTGGACTGACCTTGTAAGGATCACGATATCACATACACCAAGGTAAAATATCTTGCTGATCATCATACCGTAGATCTATAACTTACAGAGAAAGCTTGGAAAAGAATACTCGCGCCTGATACAAAGTTGGGTGAAAAATACATCACTTGGGCTGTAACGAACGCGATGAAGGCTTAAGTTAAGTTGGGTAGTGGTCTAACAAAAGGAAGTTGTAATCGAAGTGGGAATAAACCACGCAATACTGATTGTCGTACGAAGAAAAGGAAGAATAAGAAAGGAGGGTTCCTACCTATACTCCTTCTGATTACCGCATTAAAAACTGTTGCAGGAGGTGCTGCAAAAACCACAAAAGCTGTGCAAAGTGCCCAGGCAAACACGAAAAGACATAATGATACAATAGAGGCTATCGCCATGGAAAAAAGAATGTATCTTCGTTCGTACTCAAAATGCTGATTAAAGTGCTAACTAGATGAGCTCTTAACGAAGCAGAGTGTTGGGTTGCCATCTTGCTGAGAATAGCACATATCTTATCTAGATTGCATACTGTTGACGAACGAGCACGGTGCGACCGATGGACCTTCCTAGTTGATTAAAAAGTAGGGGTGGAGCTTCACCCCAGTTGAAGAAAAGCCATGTTTGGTGCAGGAGAGTCGTCATCTAGCGACCACTGACTAAGACACGGAGGGAAAAAATGTGATCTGGTGATTCCCCCACCGGAGGGTCGATCGCAGGTCTAGAGGAAGGTTTACGAGTCCCACTATTGCGCCTGCTCCCTTGTCAGAGGAGATCTACCCGGTTACTTATGTAGTAGTTTAGTCACCTGAATCAATTAATAAATATATATTATTGGACTAACACTAGAGTCTCACTCCCCACGAACCAACCCATTCCAACCCCAACCGCTCGGGGTCCATCCCAACCATGTAAGTCCCTACGGTTCCGCGGTAGTGCTGTAGTTAGGGTTGGCTACCGGGCACCCAAAGAAAACGGGGACGTTACATTACTATCTTTATTATATTATTAATACAATCCTGTTTTTTAAACTCTTTCGTTGGCGAAATTGAAAACAGTATTTTATTTTATAGACGATTTGATTTTATAAGATTTATAAAAACCTTTACAGATTATATTTTATTTTATTAAAATATTTTATTCGAAAAAGATAATCAATTCATCGATTAACTCTACTTATTTTTCGATTAAATAAAACCAGAGCTCTCGGGTTTTGTGTTCTTTTTTTAGAGATTATAAATTTTAAAAAGGATTATTTTGGGGTTATACAGAATAATATATTGCTCCTGCATCGGTGGGCATGCAGACTTAATGTCGGCAATGTCAAGACGGCTTTATAATAGATCGGGACTCGTTACCTGGCTTCCGGATATTTTTATCGTGCAAGAATTTATTTTTAAAAGTGAGCTAGGTAAAAGACTCGTTCTAGCCACCAAACGAATACGTCATGGTGGGATGGAAGTGGACGTGAGAAAAAGCCAGAGTTTTTGCAGTTTTTATGGCAACACATTTTTTAGCCAAAATAAATAAAATATAAAATTTAATTTTCTTCATATTATGATCCCAACAGTTCTTGTCTCTTGAATATCTGTCAAGAGTCTCCTAAAATTTAATGACAACTTTTTCTCTTCATTTAAAAAGTTTGTCATCTAACGCCTCTATGCTCATGACAGTGTGAAGAAAATTAAACTGTAGTTGTACTGGAGCAATATTTTATTTATTTTAGACAAAAAAATATTTTGCCATAAAAACTGCAAAAACAATTACCTTTTCTCGCGTCCCCTTCCATCTCACCTTAAGAAAAGCTTAGGGTTTGTCTTATCTGTTTTAAAGAAATTACGTATAGCCGGACATTGGTAGGAAGAAAACTAGCGTATTTGATAGCTATAAAAGTTACTAAAAACAATTTTAATGTATTCATGCATCAAGTCATATTATGATCTACAGCCATCAGACTTGATAGATACTAGCAATACCTATAAAATTATTTTAATAACTTAGTCAAGTGTTGCAATGTTGACCAACAAAAAATATGTCGATATTTTCTAAATTGTTATTCCTATCAAAATTTTACTATAGCAATGTAAAGAAGCATTATTTCAATTTCTTTTTAAAACACGTTCGGGCTTTAAAAAGATCCGCTCTGATGATACCGTAATGTTAAGAATAGCTTTCTTTTAAAATTAAATAACATATTTTATCTAAACACACTTCCCAGCAACAAAAAGACAAGTTCTAATTTTCTTTGAAATAAGTTAATATTAATTTGGTTGAGAGTATTTATTAATGGGTATTCAAATCTGAGTTTATACAGCTGTACAAGATTGATTTGAGCATGCAGACTAAGGTGTCAGCAATGATTATGTAGCTAATCAATGCAAGATTGTTTTGGGCAAGCAGACTAAGGCATCAGCGACGATTTAGATGAGGTTTCGAATCTCGGACTTTACCAAATCTTCATTGTGTGATTTTTCCCCTTGTATTATAAGTTCGATGCATAGTATAAAAATGTATAGAGAATGTTCACACTCAACCGATGCAGTTCGAATTGAATTCTTATTTACCTCATGCTTTTAAAATATAGGGCGTAGATCTTCAAAAGATAACATTTATCTGTATTTGTCGGAGAATTGTGTGTATTGCTTTAATGAGATAGAATTAGAGCTATGCCAGAGGTTCCCAATTTGTACGTCGCGACGCCCTCTGGCGTCGCCGCTCTTGGTCTGGGGCGTCGCAGCTATAAGGAAAGAACTAAAACTTATTATGTATAGTGAAATGCAACATGCAAATTTCAATACGTGTACTTGTACATATTTTAAAGAATGGAATAAATCATACAAGAACCCATACTTTTTTCTTGTGAAAGCGCTCCCATCATATGAGTTATGAATTCTAATGCTTCTTGAAAACTTGGCTACCCAGACTACCCAGAATTGAGTTAGAAAGCCGTGAGAGTAATTCTCCCTTTGCAAGGCAAGATTTTCAGCCCTGGCGATAATAATATCCATATATAAAAGCAAAGTTAACGTTGAGAAGGAGATACGCGTAGTTGTATCAAACATTGTCCCCAGATTCAATATTTTGTGTGACGAGAAACAAGCTCGCACATCCCATTAAGAAGTAAATACCTCTGTTAGGTAGTTTCTAAAATTACTGTAAAAATGTGAAAGCCAAATGAAGAATGTTACCGTTCTGAAAGAAATTCATGCTTTTGTTGCTGTTTGTACAAAGAGTCACATATCACGTCCAATGTGTTTGTTCTTCCAGAACAGGTTTCACGTAAGAATGTGTCTCATTTTTAAATGGTAGTGAAAAAGTGAGACTGAAATTATAAAATACAGGATGAGATGTTTCGCCATTATGGACAAACTGTGCACATGAGATCATGTACAACAAAAATATGTCTACTCTAATTCCTTCTTAGTCAGTTATGTAATTTTGTTCTAATTTTGAGTGTTTACATTTAAAAGAAAACAAGCTAGTAATGTAAATAACAATTTTCTTTTAAAAATGCCACCAAATCGAATTTGGGCAATTTAAAAAAAATGGGTACAGGGGCATTGCACGGAAAATTTGACATATGAATGGCTGAGCGCTCTTAAAATGTTTGGGAGCCCCCGGGCTATGCCCTTGTATTCTACCCTGCACAGAAACGTTAATATGTAAAAAAATATTTCCCGTGTTCCAATAATTGGCAATAGGTTACAATTATATATATACATAAAACCAGTTTACCTGATCAGGCCTTCACAGAGAGGGAGGAGGGGGGAATCAGGGCCATTTGGCCTGGGCCTCTCACATTATCGAGGGGCCTCAAATTTACACGTCTGGTGCTAACTCTTAATTTGGTTATAGTTACAAACACAAAATATGATGGTAAGCAATCAATTCTCCTTGAGCATAACCCTAGACTCATTTTCTCTATCTGTGGAAACCACACATTATCAAACCTTGTAGGTGTTCACTGTGCCGAATCATGTAAGGAGGCAGTCAAGTACTTTGGAATAATAAAACGTATGCACAATTTATTCAGAAGCAACCCTCAAAGTTAGGAATTCTTGAAGCAACATCTTCCTGTTTCAATCCATGGGATATAAAAATCTAGATGGTCTGCAAGGATTGATGCAATAAGATCAATTGCACATCATAATTGATACAATAAGACCAATTGCACATCATATGGGCGAAGTAAGAAAGGCTTTTTTAGGTGGATTGGAATACCTCAATCTCACCGCACAGTCTCGAATTTAACTTACTTATATTCAGAAATACATGTCAAATATTTATTTTTTGTAATGACATCCCTGTGGGTTAGGTTACTTACAATGCTCCACTAGACTAATCTCCTGATTGAAGCACGTAGTGCTAGACTTGATGTTGAGAGGGGTAACAGTGAAAGCCTCATTGGTGACATTCAGCAGGTTCGTGAACAATGGGATGCGATCTTGAATGAGGCCAAATTGGTAGCGCAGAGTCAAAATATGCAGTTGCTGCCTCAAGCTTTGTTATGATTCTTATGTTGAGAATGAGCAACATTATATACTTAATGTCTTCTCTGTCATTATCAACTTCATGAGACAAAGTCTGAGAAGGCGGTTTGAGTCCCTCAATATAATTTGTATCCTGTTTGAGTTTCTCTGGAAATTTAATGATCTCGTTGTTGAAGATCTGCGTTCATAAACAGAACAATTTCAAAGTAAGTACGCAAAAGAAATATCATTGGATCTGGTTGATGATATGGTTTTTATAAAGCGAATACATTCCGACAACTTTAAACTGAATTGTAAGCCAAACGCTTTACTTCAAGAACTACTCCAACTTGGACTTTATGGTGTGTTTCCTAATGTCACTGTTGCGTTGAAGATTTTTCTGAGTTTACCCGCATCAATAGCTTCATGTTAACGGTTATTCAATGTGCTGAAACGGGTCCAGAATTACTACCGTTGAACTTTGGGACGAGCTCGTTTTAATGGCCTTGCAACGCTTTATATGAACTATGACATTGCAAGAAAACTAGATTTTTCCTGTTTAACTGGTGAACTTGCACAAAAATTGCTAGAAAATCACATGTTAAATAAAAATTGGAAAGTTTATTACAAAGTGTTACAATATTCTTTTTATATGTTCAAATTGTTATTGTATTAAATGGGAACATTTAAAATATCCTACTAGTTTTGTATCATTGTTTTCGCACTTCTTAATTTTTTAATCTACTGAGGGGGGGAGGGGCGTGAGGGAGGGCTCAAAACTGGAAGTGGCTTGGTCCTCTCTTGACCTCTGTGAGGGCCTGGCTTTGATAGTCTATACATATAATTAATATAGCGCGCGATATCTATCGCACGTAGAGGGCTGAAATTTTAAAATTAGTAGCCCCTGTGGGCACCATACAAACTGCTAGACAACAAACTGCTCGACAAGCTATAAAAAATTATTTGGAAGGCTGGGTGGGTCAAGTG
>CABFWB010003655.1:0-13717 GCA_902151455.1 Timema bartmani
TAGGTAGTGATACTAAGTGTGGCAAAGCTTGGCTTACATAGTTCATGGGAGTAGAGATAGTGACATAGCTCATGGGAGTGACAGGGCTGGCTTGTGACCTTTTTTCTGCCCTTGGCAATGCATGAAAATACGGCCCTCCCCTTTCAAAATGTAAAAGCCCTCATTTTTAATGTGTTTTGCTAAGAAAAAATATTATTGTTATTAAAAAAATAATTACACAAAAATACAAATTAAAAATATAAAATTATATAAAAACAGCTAAAAAATCAACTTTCCTTGCTTTACCCTTAGCAAACTGCTCTACAAATTCTTTGAGCTCATATGTTTGAGCTATTTAAACTCACTAGAGAGTAGTGTGAGAGGCCGCTTAATCTTAAATCACGGGGCTCTCAATGTAGGTTTTTATAAGTTTTAATTTAGAAAAACTTCTCTAGGCACTAGAAAATGTTACAGGCAGCGTTAAGAGAATTCTAAGTGCATTACAAGGATTTGGAAAACCCCCCCGAAGTCCATTTATATATACATAATTTAAAACATCTTGAGGCAATGATAATGAAGATTGGATTAACCTTGTGAACATTTTCAACTCATGCTTTAAGTCTAGGGCATTCAAATCTTTCGAGTTTCCATATTGTAAAGCAAACACTAACTTTGAGCAAGCACATAAAAGTTAGTTTGAAAATTTAGATTTCAACCCTTGAATATCAAATAAAAATCCAAAATTTTAAATAGTCACTTAATTGAGAAAACCTTTCTTCAAGGCCACAAAAATAAATATTGATCTTAAATTTATTTCGTGCATCGTTGATTGGTTCATCATTGCATTCATAAAGAATTATTTATACCTCTTTCTAATCTGACGGTTTTCAGATTCAAAAGTGGAGTTGATATCCAAATCTTCAGTGACTTCCCTTGCATCAACCAAGACTTTTCTAAAACCTATATCGCTTCTGTATTCTTGAAGATATTCTTTAGTTTTTGATCAGTGGCGTGTTGCAAGTCATACTGTTTAGTTTGAAAAGGTTTACTACAAATATTTACTTGAAATAGTACATCATACTACAAAACGAGTGAAACCACAACATTTAATTTTACAATTTTGTTTGATAGTCCTTTTGCTTCTACTCGGTTCGAACATCCTGTTGTACCAGTCAAAAACGTATCTTTTATATGTCATTTAATGCATTGTAAATTTGTTTAAGTTCATAGTGGAGAAGCTTCAGAGCATCAATACGTCTTGACCAACGTGGTTTACATAGTGGTTTTACAGTTAAATTAGTTACGTGGCGTGGCGTTTAAGAACATCCTGCCGATGTGTTGATGCAGAAAAACAAAACATAAATATGCTGCACTAAATTAAAACAGGCCGTTGACTCTAAACAGCTTGATGCTGCATCATTTACCACAAAATTTAACGAATGTGCACTACAAGGAACATAAACAGCACGGGGATATTTTTCTAAAATCCTGCTTTGTAGACCGTTTACCTTTCCTTTCATGTTGCTGCTGTTGTCTTCCTTGACCTTGCAAATTGTTCATCATCAGAGACATCTCTTCTAATCCTCCAAGAATAGTATTTTCTAAATCAGCACCAGTGGTTTTTTCTTTGGGCACAAATCTGAGCAAATGTTCCTTAAGATCCACAACATTTGAGTCTTCTGTAGGTTTGGCAGAATTGTGTCACGTAAGAAGAGTTACAAAACTAATGACCATCATCATTTGTTCTACATGGCTAACGTCCTGGGTTGTGTCTAATATAATAGAATAGTATATTGTTTTACGAACAGATTCTAAAATAATTTTTTTAACAGCTTTTTTTAACAGCTGTTGATAAAATATGAATGAATTCATTTTGTATATTTTTCCCTAAATCATTTTAAACCACATTTTTATGCTCACTGGCTTGACCTAAGTGTTCATTCATTAAGCCTAGTACCCACTAGGAAACATCTCCCCAGAAACATTGCTTGCCAACATGTTGCCCTTGTTTCAGAAACAGTTGGACAACATTTTTTCATGTTGTCTTTGTGTTTCCCGGGATCCATTTCAAATGGGTTACAAGAAACAATGTTGGCCAACATTTCCAACAGCAAGCAACGTGGGCCAGTCTGACTCTTATTTGGATACTTTGTTGATACTAGCGTGGGTTTGCTTGCATCATCACATGTTAAAAGGTGGAGTGATAGTTTGCTTGAGACCACACTATCAGTCCACTAAGCACTCACTATCCGGTCTTGCATACCACCCCTAGTACATCAGTTACTGATATCTCCTTTTGTCATGTCGTGGTCAGCCAAAAAAATTGTGGAACTGATTGAAATATTTCATACAGATACACTGTTGTAGGATGTGACAATTGAGGTCTGTAAAAATCGTGTAAAAAACATGAAGTTTTTAATAAAATGAGTGGACAGTTTTCAGTTAGTGTAAATGAACACGAACTTACCCCCGTTTTCTTCTTTTGTCTTCTTGAACAGCTCATAGCTACATACAAAGCACAAGCCATAGCAGCAGCATCCTCAACAGACATCTTTCACTCAGCTGAACTAGGCAATGTTTCATCATCGTAGTCTGGACGCAGAACAAGGTTTCTTTATTGTTTGTCAACAATCTGTTTACTATGTTGGCCAACAGTTGGGGGACAACTGGCCAACAATGTTTCCAAGTGCGTACTAAGCTTTATAGGATCAAAAAGCGCCAAATATACTAAAATTTTTAAAAAATGCCCATTATTTTCAGTGTAAACTGTCACTTTTCCCTCTAAAAGCTAAATTTTGAGAACCAAGAACTCACACTAAAGCTATTAAACGTTCTAAAACTTGATTCCATTATTCCTATCATTCTTTTATAATCTTTAGATTTGCATCATCAATGATTTTCCATGCATTCAAATTCTTTCCATTATTTGTAGCATGTCAAATGAAGAGTACTTCTTTCATGACTTCAAAGTCTTGTTGACACATTCTGCCATTCATTTGTTCATCTAGTTAAAAAGTTTTCAGTTTGGTGATCTGCATGGCTTCCAATCAACTCTGAGCAGAAACAAAATACTTGATATGATGTTTGTGAATATACCAACCATGACCGACGTATTACCTCCTTGTTTGGTAAAATCTCTTTTGTAGTAATATGCTGAAAATTTCCTTCGAGGTTGATTATCATCCTTAAGAAAATTATGGTCTTCGATTTGTATTGGTCCCTGCTAATAAATATGGTAAAACTATTAGAAAATAGATTTAAATTAAACTCATATATCAAACACTAAAAGTAGCTACAAGATTTGTATTGAATAGTTGTAATGTGGACAAATTTTTTCTCCCCTAAAAACTACATACAGGACTATAATAAAATTGATAGAGCATGCTCATAATTTATTATGAGATATTACAAACAAATACTGTAATATTTGACTGCCACCTTACATCTTTACTAGTCATAAAACATCCTCTAAGGAATATAATAGTTCCCTTCCTCACACTTGAAATGTTTCTTTCTGCTATGAGCTTAAACACTTTAACAGCTAGACTATTATTAACACTTGTATCATTTATGACCACTATGCCAACTAACTATATCACCCATATGACGCAAGGTTTAGGTCTTATGATATATTCACCTTAAAAGTTGTATTTGAAACCTTTTTAGTTTCTCTTGCCTTTGAATTTAAACATTTGCTAACACTTTATGCTGCAACTTCATATTCTTGTAGCCACAGTGGCTCTCTGCGGCCTCGTGTTAGTCACCTTCAGGTATCATTTAAAGTAGATTGTTGCTTACTTGAACACTATAGCTTCTTTCTCCTCTGGGCCCCTAGTTTTGAAACCTGCGAGTAGCGAGTAGCGAGTAGCGAGTAGCTAGCGGATTACTCGATAAACATTTGTTATTTCACAAAGATCTTAGCTGCGAGACTCGACGTCACATTAGGGACTAACAAGCGTATTTTACTCGCCAGGAAAACATCAAGTGAGACAGGACTTGTCTATCGAGTAGGCGACATAAAAAAAAGATGGACACCCCTTTTTCTCTTCAGTTTCAGCTTTCTGAGAATGATTTTGGTTGAAGAAAAGCTCCACTCTACAAATAAATAAACAAAAGCAAATTATATCATTGCTTTAGATGCACAATGCAGTCCTTATAAAACTGATCTGAGTCACATGATCTGTTAATGTGAAATATAAACACAATGACTTAATTCACAATGAAATTTAACTGTCATCTTTGCTCCATTAGTAGCATGAGTTCCTGCAATTCTACAGGTAAAGGGTCTTATTCTCATTGGAGCCAAGATTTTTGTTGAAATTTCGTCTTTTTAAAATTATCTTTTCGACTCATAAATTGTATAAGTTGTATAAAAAGAGTGAGTTTTTATTTAAAATCCAAATTAAAACACTTGTTAATCTAGACTATGTAGATTACACCAATAGCTTGATTTAAAATATTTAATAGGCTAAATTAAGGCTCACCTTATTACACCCTATCCCTATTTTTAGCCAATTCTATCCAGGGTGTCTACCATCCGGGAAAATCAGGGAAAACGGGAATTATCCGGGAATTTGAAGTGATCGGGAAAAAACGGGAATAAGCCGGGAATAGGAATTCGATAAATTACAATAAAAATCTGGGAAAATGTGGTTTTACTCAAAATATAAAATATAATAATTATTAAAACAGTGAATAATAATGTTATTCAAACTGTAGTTTTTTTTTGTAGCTGTGTAATAAATTTTATAGCTACTAATAAACAATGTTAATACAAATTTAAAAAATATGTTTATTTAAATTTTAAAACTTATCATTATTCATAAAAAATGATTAATAGAAAAATGAGGGGGCAGGTTGGTGAATTAGAAGGATGTGACATACTTTTTAGTCGGGAATTTTAGGAAATGATCAGAGGAAATCAGGGAAAAAGTATGGAATTTCATTGGAGTCTATCCAATCCACCTCATTACACCACATTTATATCTTTAGCTAGTTCTATCCAGTCCACCTCATTACAACCTATCTCTTTCAAGTCCGTTCTGATTTTATCATCTTATCTGCATTTAAGTATTTCCATTTTTCTCTTCCCATTGGGTTTTCCAGTCAATACCCTGAACAAGGTTCTAGTATCTCAAATTCACGCATGTCCTGCCCACTCTAATCTAATAAACTCAATCATTTTAATAAAATCTTGTGATGAGTACAAGGTCTGTAACTCATCATTATGTATCATCCTCTATTCCATAGTGGCCTCATCCCATTTTCAACCAAATATCTTTTTCCTAAGCACCTTGTTTTCAAACAACCTAAATTTGTTTTCGTCATTCAAGGTAAGAGACCACGTTTCACACCCATATAGAACAACTGGTCAATTATTGTTTTGTATATTCTGAGCTCTACATTCCTTGACAGCAGGTAAAACATTAACAACTCACTGGCCGGGTAATAGCATGCCAATCCTGACTGTATTCTTTTCCAAATTTACAATCTAATATCATGATTGCTAGTTAAAATTGTTCTTAATATTTAAACTCATTACCTTGTCAATTAATATTTTGCTTGCAGTAATCAATACCTATCTTTTTAATTCTGTATTTCTTTTTTGTAATAAGAAGTTTTGACAAATTAATATGTTTTAATAGAGACAGAGATTTCAATTTTTTTCTTTTGAAATAAAAGTAACATCAACTAAAAATCCACTATGAGGTTTGTCAATCAATTTTTTTGGTTTTTTCAACCCCAAAATAGATTTAATTTGACATTTTATTTTGAACAAGAATATTTTTTTTTTAAAGTTTAATGTACCATTTTGTTCTTTGTATTTATATCTAAAGGTATATTTTATTCACTATTTGGGCCTGTGACCATTTTCAAATTGTATTTATGGCTCTTTGTTTTCTTTAGCCCTCCATGCTGTGTCCGAAGAAAGGATGTGCATCCCTAGTTTCCTCGAGTCAATCAACTTTTCTGACGCCATTTTGGAGGTACGTTACAATAACTTTAGTTCATGCAATAGTTACTTTGTTAAAAGAAAATAACTTTGCCAATATTGGGCTAGTCAAATTTGAAAATTAACCAAAATTGTTCAAATACTTGTTTTAACAGTGAAAATGGAAATATTTGCTTAACTTATTAATCCTTTGCGAGATGTGCTGTAATACTAGCTATATTACATTTTTAAAATTATAAATCAGTGGTGTTATTGAACAGGAACATTTTCTTCACCAAATTGAAACTAAATCTTTTCTATTTCATTTTAAAGATCACATAAACTTAGAAAAGAAATGCTTGAAGGGCTTGATGGAAAATAAAGATGAAGATAACCATCGGCCACGAGTGGGCTACAAATTACAAAGGGAAAATGGGATGCCAGCATATTAAACTAAATTATATCAAATAGACATTACTCCAAATATATATTTACTAAGCAAGAAAGATATATTAGACACCTGTAAAGCAGGTTTTTCAAATTTGAATCGAAGAAGAAATATTCACGAATTTCAAATAATTATTGAATTGAATCATGTCATAGTTTAAATATGCTAAGTATGATATATTTACAAGTCAATCTACATTTATAAAAACATTCACATTTTATAAAAAAATCAGCTACACTAGTAAAAAGTTAGGCCTACAATTGATTAAACCATGTTAAATAAACCGTTACAGCTCATAAAAAAATCGCTAAATTTTATAAAATCAGTAAGGGTTGAAAAGGAACCAGCCAAGTTCCGACAAAACATAGTCCTCACCATTACTATCATTGCAATACAGACCAAACAGGGCAGCTACATGTAGACAGGTAGCGGACTAAACTGATCTATCTCAACATATCACCACTTTTCATAGTTGGGTATACCTACCATATTCCTTCTAAATAGAGGTTCAATCTTGAATGTAAATAATACACAATTTATCAAAAAGACTGGACAAGGAGATGAGATGCATTGTTCTTGCAAGAACTTGTTAAAACCAATGTAGAAAGACACCCTCAAACAAGAGAGTAGGGATCTTACAATCTAGAAAACTTGGTAACTTGTCAACACAATTCATCAAGTGAATATCAAACAAATTAACATTTAAGAGTAAAGGTCAGAGAGTTTTCTCCAGAGTGAAGTTCAAAACACATTTTTCTTAATACAATATTAAAGCAATATTTAAGAGTGATACCCATAAGTTATTTTCAGAGAGAAGCTCAAAACATAATATAAGTCTAACTCTCGGCAAATATAATTAAATAATTATATAATAGAAAGACCTGAAGATTGATTTGAAATAAGCCAACACAAAGATGACCACAGTTTAACAATTAACATTACAAGAGCCGGCAACAAAAGATTAAAGGGAAGTACCCGTAATTACTGTGCTTACTTGACGAGTATGAAGTATGAAGATTACAGGCTAGTTCCGCCAGCAAGAGTGACTTTAAGGTAATAATATCCCACTATATGTAGTACTTTAATCCATCCACAATAGGGGGTAGGAGGCGGACCAATCACATCACACAATAGTGGGTAGGAGGCAAACCAATCACATCACACAATATTGTTTTCCATTCTCTCTCCATGCAAATGTGGGTTCATTTCCTCTAAATTAAACCTTCCAAATACCTAAACCATTAGCATAATTAGTACATAGGCGTATAACCCAAACATGCAGTAAGATGCGGTGCTAAAATAAAAAAGGCCATGTGATCAAAGCTTCAGAATAAGATAGCTTCTGCGGCAACCAGTCGAAACTGTGGGGAATTGAGAGAGGGTGGGGGAGATTAGACTAACACAGCCACAGCACTTCTCTTATGCTTTAATTACATCTTCATGAATGACTTTATAGGCCTAAGTGGCTTTATAATGTTCTGGTTTAGTTTAAACACTTAATAAAGCATCTAATATGATATATTTATATAGCAAACTTCACAGCCTATCCCCTTATAAAAGGCTCCATTAGATGAAAGTGTATGCTAACTACATAAACAACATATGAATGATAGAAAATATTAAGAGTGAAACATAAACATAAAGTTTGGGATCAAACCGGTAAAGATATTCCTGACTAAGCTAACTGGGGCAAGATGGTCTCCACAACAGCTAATTAAAGGGGATGGCCATTGGCCATTCCAGTCCAACATCCCTTAGAAGTAGTACACAACATAGCCATCAAAAATAGTAATGTTGTTTGAATCAAGCCTAGTTGGTCTATTCAAACACACATGACTAAAGTTCAGGGCCAAAACAAAGAGAGAAATTATACAGATTAGACATGTCCAACATAGCCACAGAAACAAGCAACAATAGTACTCCAATTATAAAAGTCAAAAATTAGTGCTTGACAGAAAAATAGTATTTGAGCAAAGTAACTCAAAACAATAAGATTCAAAAGCTTAACAAAAAGATTGCTTTTTTAAGTACGTTAGTAAATAACGCTACCTCCTATTCTTGGACAATACCATAAAAAATGAGACAGTCACATAAACGAATAACCTCCCCTGGTGACTAAATAAGCTAACTATTCTCCATCCCCAATTCAATTTTAATTTATTAAAGTAAAAATGGAGCCAATTCACATCCCCCACACAGCAATTTTCCTCGATACAGCTTAAACATGGCTATGACTACCCCAAACTCCAACTCACCAAACTCTCATATCCATGACAGTGTTCGCTTGATAACAAATATCAGATACAAGGGAAGAAACATGAAGAAAGGAAGTTTATAACATGTCTTCACAACCAAAGTTCTTTGTGCTGGCTTACTAGAAAACCAAAATAAAAGTGAATGCTCAAATGCTCCTCTAAAAGATGTGGGTACAAGGGGTGTGGACAACTCCCCACTCTTGGGCATCACTTTCTCACCGGGATTTAATATGAGAAGGCGTCTCATTTATGTTTTGTACACACTAGTGATTTACCCTCTTATATAAAATTTTATAAGATCTAAAAAATGTATAAAGGTAAGTCATCGATTTTCTGGAGGATCTAGTGAACACCCTGGACCAACCTCATGGACCCCACTTTGAGAATTTTTGCTCTAGAAGACATCCAAGTGTGTTGTGCATCCACCGATCGTAGTTATATGCTGGTCAGCGTCCCACATACCGATGATGACACTCTTGGTACTTACAGCTGGGAGAACTGTTTGGACAGGCTCATTCTTCTATCTTTATAAGCAATCTAAAACTAAAAAAACAGGGAGGAAGCAATCATTCCTTGAGATTTACTTTCATATGTGTGCTATATAGCTTAAGCTAGAAGAGGAAGCAATCATTCCTTGAGATTTACTTTCATATGTGTGCTATATAGCTTATCAAAGTAACTTCTTTTTGTTAATTTAACATGTGAACTTCCTATTAGCTCTAAACTTTCAATAAGTTATTTTTTGATAGCATAATGGAATCTCAGGTTAGTAAATAATTAATTACTTTCAAATGAACTTCTCTTTTCCTTTTTAAGTATAGGCTCATTATTTAAAATCCCCAATTTTCTACAGGATATACAAAGTTTTATTCCAGGAAAGAGTGTAAGAGAATGGTATTATTTTTAAATGAAAAGATTCAAGTATATTTTTGTTTTTTGAATTGTTTCTGTGTTTCATGAAAGAATCACAACACACTCTTTGTCTATCCTGAAAATTTGGTGAGATCATAGTTTGTTGGCGAAAAGAACAGTTTGTTCTAAGTTTAAGGTTTTTTATTACTTTCACTTAGTTCAGGGAAATGTACAATGTTTGTTCATTTGGGCCTGCATGACAACACTTCTTGAAGGAATGAACTAATACAACAAGTTTACATTTTTATATTCATTTATAAAAATATATATTTTCGTGTTGTAGTTTGTTAGAATTTTCATAGAGCTAACGTCACAGTAACAAATAAATTATTATATCTATATAATAATTTCAGATAAGTTCAATATTCTACATTAGTCAAATAAAATACAAATCACACTCTCAACAGAAACCTATAAGCAACAAAGGACTTAGATTAGAGCTCTCCAAATAAAATCACTATTTGGTATGCCATCAAAACTGTACGCTTAAGGAATCAACTGATCACCTTGGAAAGTTGTAAACGAGTTAAACTGAACTAACAATGCAACTGTTTACCATCACCAACATGTTCATACTTGTAGTGTAAACTAGTCGCTGTCGAGCTCATGGAGCCTTGTTTAACACCGTGTCTTACTACCTGTTTGGGCTATTCACATATGCACTGATTGCGGTAACTATTTTATGGATTATGAGAGGGAATGTACCCACATTTGTTTGGAAGGGTAGAGGAAAACTATTTTGGAAAACCCACCCTCAGTACACCCAACCAAGATTCGAACCTTGATCTCTTCGTCATTGGCAGTCTAGCCCAACAGGAGGATAGCACGTTAGTTATACCATGTGGCAACTGAAGATCTATTGCTGTAAGGTGTATGGGAGAAAGAGCCAAGCTGGGTGGGTCGTTAATGCTCCTTAAGGGGAAAGCTTAGTGTGAGCACTCTGCTTGACTAAATTAATGTTATTCACACTAAACGGTTAACTACTTAATTACGTTAACTAAAATCGCACAAATAGTAAAGAGATCAGGGGGACACAAAGTTACTGGCAGGGGGGACCAGTTAAAGAAAGTTACGCCACAGACTGTAGCTTTATAGAACACACACACCCTGGACATAGAAACATTGGACACAATGCCACAACTATCAAGATGCATACCGCCAACATGAAGAGTACAAACTTCCTCAATTGATCAATTTCTGTAACAAATTACTTCTTGAATATTCATCTTCTCTTTGATTCCTCTTATAGTGCTTGCAAGACATTTAGGCAGCAGTCTTGTCTGTCTGGTCCGATGGCTCGTGATATTAATATAATCACATACTTGTAGCCGACGATTTCCACCAGTCCATCATAGACTCTGCCTTAAAATATGAGTGAAGAATGACCCAGGGCACGAGACGAATCCTGGATAGCTCAGTGGTAGAGCATTGGCGTACTAAGCCAGAGGTCCCGGGTTCGATTCCCGTGTCCAGGTGTCATTTTTCAATTTTCAGAATACAACTAGATGTGTTAGATGTTAGATGTTTGATTCTAACAGAATGCGCCCATCTCCTATTTTTCTTTCCCCTTTTGGAAAAACAGAAGAACTATACCACTATCTGAAAGGGATTTTTGACTATGTATGTTAACAAGATTTATATTTAATTTGTTATGGTTTGAAAATGTTTTGATTCACATTAATAATTTATCAATATTTTGCTCTTGTATTGTTTCAGGATATGGACGGCTTTCTTCTTATAGTGACTGCTGCGGGGAAGATTGTGCTGGTCACCGACACGGTTCAAAAGCTCTTGGGCCACTCTCAGGTCAGTAGGAACAGTGTTTGATCACTACTACCTTAAATAATAGCTCATGTCTGGCCAACAGCTTCTTATGTCATAGCTTATGTCTGACCAACAGCTTATTATGCCATAGCTCGTGTTTGACCAACAGCTTATTATGCCATAGCTCGTGTTTGACCAACAGCTTCTTACATCAGAGCTTATGTCTGGCCAACAGCTTATGTCATAGCTCGTGTCTGAACAACAGCTTCTTACGTCATAGCTTATGTCTGGCCAACAGCTTTTTATGTCATAGCTCATGTCTGACCAACAGCTTCTTACGTCAGAGCTCATGTCTGTCCAACAACTTATTATGTCATAGCTTATGTCTGGCCAACAGCTTCTTATGTCATATCTCATGTCTGACCAACAGCTTCTTCCGTCATAGTTCATGTCTGGCCAACAGCTTCTTATGTAATAGCTCGTGTCTGACCAACAGCTTCTTACGTCATAGCTTGTGTCTGACCAACATCTTCTTACGTCATAGCTTGTTTCTGACCAACAGCTTCTTATGTCATAGCTCATGTCTGACCAACAGCTTCTTATGTCATAGCTCGTGTCTGACCAACAGCTTCTTATGTCATAGCTCATGTCTGACCAACAGCTTCTTATGTCATAGCTCATGTCTGACCAACAGCTTCTCACATCAGAGCTAATGTCTGACCAACATCTTCTTACGTCAGAGCTTGTTTCTGAGCAACACATCCTTAAATCAGTGCTCGTATTCGACCAACTGCTCGTAAAGGGTTTTGACAAATCAAACCTTATTAGAGAAATCTAATTTTTTGCTTCACATAAATGATTCTGTGTTTTAATATTAAGAGTTTTTTTTGTAATTTTTCTTTTATCTGCCTTAATAAAATTTAAACTAAAGGAATTAGATTCTTAGCTATTTCAAAATCTAATAATTGAAAATAGCAGATTTTTTTTCTCGACATAATGACTTGCTATAAAATACCTTGAAAAGATTACAATATGAATACCTGATCGTTTGATAAAATATAAAATATTTATTATTGCATATCAAAAACGATATTTTGCAACATCCAATTTTAAGTATTTTTGTGATTTTATCAAATCGTTTAGATATTTTAAATATATTTTAAACACATAGTGGACTAGTTTGGAATTATTCGGTAATTAGTTTTTGCATTTATGAAATCAGTTTTTTGAACACAGCTATTTTACACATTCCCTTACTTATTAATCTTTGCTGGTGAAACCTTGAATTTCCTTCACAGCTTTCCCCCATTCTGGCGATTCTTTTCAGAACTTTTTGTACATTGGTCGAGTTTCTGTTTTTGTTCAGGCAAACCAATACCCTCTACTCATCACCTCCTCTTTGACATAGAGTGAGTCGTTGAGCACATCCCACAGGTCTTATTAGCTCGTGAACTCATTGCATCATTTATTGGCTCCTCCAATCTCCTTAGCAATTTTGATGAAAATGTTAAGATATATTATTTATAATTCTTAGCCATTAATAATATAGGCCTATGATTTTAAACTTATAAATATTGATTGCACTGTAAAAATGAAAGAAGAACATCTTATATTATTTTGAAGTAGATCAATTTGAGTGCCTTTGAAGGAAAAGGACTAGAAATATTGGTCATTATAATAATCTAATATACTTTAATTCTTTATGGTAGAAAATACAATTATATATCAAATTTAATCAAACTTTGTATTATGAACTTTAAAACATTACTTTATACAGTTGGGGTGGAACAGGGAGCCTAGATTGTATTAATATACACAATGGGGGTGGAACAGGGAGCCTAGATTGTATTAAAATACACAATGGGGGTGGAACAGGGAGCCTAGATTGTATTAATATACACAATGGGGGTGGAACAGGGAGCCTAGATATTATTAATATACTCAGTTGGGGTGGAACAGGGAGGCTAGATTGTATTAATGTACACAGTGTATTGGTTGAACCTAAGGGGAATCGTGTATTGGAACATTTTTTAAGAAAACCAAATCTTTTCTCAAAATAACTAATTTTAATTGTGTTATAATTTCAGAACGCATATTTATGTTTTCTTTAAAAAAATATTTCTTTGAAAAGCTGTTTTAAATGATGAAATTATAGATATCAATTTCTCAAACTTATTAACCACAAAGGTTTGATTTTTTTAAAGTTTGACTTAGTAGCTTGCTACAGATAAACATGTAGATATTTCAATATGATTGCTTGACTACTTTCTAAAACTATTAAATATTTACTACTACACATAAAAATTATATTTTTAAATAGAACTTTGTTTATATTAATTTACTCTTTTTTTACTGTACTGTCACAACCACCGAGAAATATTTAAATGTTTGTTATGACTTACATAACTCGATTGGACACACGTGCTA
>CABFWB010003655.1:16144-26429 GCA_902151455.1 Timema bartmani
ACATTAAACTGTTTGAAATTTTCTTAGGTGGACAAAGATGCGCCTCTTTTCTCATTGATTCTATATCATTGTATATTATTTTATGCGTGTTCTTATGTGGAGTGTGTACATTATTCCGTTCAGAAATCTTACGAGTTTATAGAAATAGAGAGAGAGTCTGTGCGGTGTGCCGTACCATTTATTTTAAAATAACTTGAGCTACTTCTCTTGGTGCTCATAGATTTTAAACATCACTTCACATAAGACATTTTTCTCTAAATATAGCTTATCTACTGTTCCTCCATGTAAATGAAGGTACATTTAATCTAAGATTCTCCAACCCACAATATTACATTATGTAGTATGGTGTGGTGCGTGTTTGTATTCTTCTATGCTTCCTGGCTATTTGCATATCTACACATACACTTCTTTTTGTTGTGTATGATATAATAGAAATAACAAACACACTAGCATTCAGAGATGAAACTAAGCCTTGAACAACTTCTTTTTAAAATAACCATTTAGTGGACCTATGCTTATAACACACAAGCCCTTGTGCTGAAGAATCACATTCAAAATGGTTCTTTTCTCACCCGCTCTTCTTAGGACTTCTTAATTTGCCCCCTGTCTGTCCATCAAATCTTCTCAAGTCTTCTCCAGCACCACATTTCAAAGCTCTCCAAGTATTTATTTTCCATCTTCTTAGGAGTCCAATTTTCTGCTCTCTTCAGGGCGATGCTTCAAATGTAGCATTTCATCAGTTTCTTCCTCAGTTCCAAACTCAACCTGCTGGTCGGCACTAACCTCTTCTTGTTGAAAGCTTCCTTGGCTCTGACGATCCTCGACCTAATTTCTTTAGTGCAGTAGGCATCCTTTGTCAGCAGACCTCCCAGATACTTAACTGCTCTATGTTTTCCATCTCCTGGTTTCCAATTTTGATTTTCAGCGGCTCTTCATTTTTTGAAATCGCCATCACTTTTGCCTTTTCAATGTTGATCTCCATGCCATGGTCGATTTTCCTTGTCGAATGGTTCTTCTATATATATCTTTCCCAAATCTTAATAACCTCTCACTTATCTGTCCCCATCTGACCTTTAGGGTTTTCTATTCCTATTGTTCACACACCTTTGTTTTCATACCTTCCCAGTGCCTTTGCTTTCTGATACATGAGGTCATACCTTCCTTTTATTTGCAGTTTGATAATCTCATCGCACATGTCTTCTCTATATAGTCTTTCATCGATTTGTATGTTCCTCTCATTAACTTGTTGTTCAGCCTCATATATCTTTCGTTGTTGATGTTTTTCCATTTCCTTCTTTCTTCCATTTTCTGAAGCATTTCGGTTGCTACGCAGGGCTTTCGTGCAGGCCTCTTCACTTTTCCAACATTGTCATTTAACACCTTCAAAAAAATATGCTTAACACTATTCCACTTCCCTATCGCACTTATACTCTCTTCTGTCACCAGTCACCTCACTTAACTTTTATTATATTGAATTTCTCACAATGCCACTCTTATTTCTTAATTTTTCCAAGCTCCGCCTCGATTTCCTGATCTTTTTCAGTCATGTTTCAATGTACACCAACAGTAGGTTGTGGTCCGAATTGCTGTCGGTACTTAGCAATGTCTTCACATCCTTCAGTCCATTCCTGAATTGCTGTTTGACAAGGATGTAGTCTAGTTCATACTTGTTGATGGAGCATCTTCCCTCTCTGTTGTTTCTCTTCTCCAGTCCATGTGGCCCTATGAACTCCTGCTCCCGACCTCACTGTTCCAATCACCAGTGATGGTGTTCACTTTCCCTCTTCCTTCATGTTGAATAATTTACTTCAATTTCATTGTATATTCCCTCAAACTCGACATCATTGTGGTCGGTTGTTGGCATGTATAATTGTACTATCAGAATATCTACTGGCTCAGCATTTAATTTCACAAACATTAATCTCTCACTATGACACATTACTTTAGTGACACTTTACTACATTTTTAATCACTATTGCCACTTCTTTTTCTGATCTTTCCACCTGAATAGAACATTGTGTAACTTCCAGAAACTATTTCACCTTGATCTTTCCACCGGACTTCACTTAAATCCACAATGTTCACACCTTTTCAAATTCTCCATTTTCCCAGCCCTTCTCATTGTCCTTACATTCCATGTCCCTATGCTGATGTTGATGGTTGTTTGTGGAGTGTTGGGCATAGTGTCGTTGTTGGAGGAGTGGGTTGCTAGTTGTGGTTCTTTAAGGGAGGGAGAGAGCAGGAAAGGGGGTGCTATTGACATTACCTTCATGGATGCTTGAGGTTCTTTGGAGATTGGAGATCTGACACTTCTCTTCTCATTCTATTAGTCGAGCCTTCGTGAACCAGCTTATTTGTGGGTCTTTTGGGGTCACGGTCATCTATAGGTATGTCTTCCTTGCAGCGGGGGCAGAAGAATGTGCCATACGTGGGTCCGGAGGGGGATGTCTGGGTTTGTATCTTTGGAATAGAGCATGCTGTTTGACTATAGACAGAGAAGCCGCACACAACCCATTGATAAAAGGTTACTATATATACAAAACGGTTGGCATTGTCATTTTTTTTTCATTAAAATACTATTAGAGAAAAATTAGGTTCAGCTTAGACAGGGCTATGATTGTTTACAAACTTTTTTATAACATTCAAAACATCTTTGATTGTTTCAAAAGCTCATCAACTAACTTACCTGTAAATAATAATTTAATAAAATCCAATATAATAAGTTAGTTAGCGTGATACAATTTAAATTAGTGGCTCTCTCTCAAAAACAAATAAGTTCTAAGTCATTTTTTAAGTTTGGTAATGGTAAAAATAACAATTTGAAACAAGACTAGTCTATTCACAATAAAGTATTACCTGTGTCATAAAATCATAGGGCAATCAATAATCATGACTATATAGGATGAAGAGGGAGTCCTCGCAGTGCGGTATGATTGTCCAGTCCCAACATAGGCAAGATATCCGGGCAAACAACTTCCTTAAAAAAAATTGAAATCTTTGACTAAATTGATCACCAAAATAAGCCTGCAAAGGATCCTGAACTCCTAATATTCTTCCGGTTAATTTTCAACACTCAGCTATCTCCCTCTACAAACTTGTTGAGGATGTCAAGAATCGCAAGATCTTGATAATCTTGACCCACCATCTCTTGGAGAAATATCATCCAAGTATTCTGGACAAGACTTCTCCGTGACTAACTTTATTGCATCATTCCTTGAAGTTGAGCCGCTCGGTCGTCCTAGCAAGCAAAATCCACCTTTAGCGGTGTTTAGCATCATTATTCCATATGGCCCTAAGTGTTTTGATTTGGTGGTGAGGGGTCTTGTTTGGGTTTAGAAATGAGATAAAACGTTAGTTAAAATGACCGTCATGATCCCCTCTAGTCAAACATGTAAAATATTGTATATTCACACAAAATTGTATTATGTGAAGTGATATTTAAAAACTGTGAACACCAAGAGATGTAGCTCCAAGTTATTTAAAAAAAAGCTTAGGTTCCCTGGGGGACATGGACCTCACTAGCCACCAAATACAGGAGATACTTGAATAAAGAACTAGCAGCTCCCATGTACATGTGCAGCTTAGGTTCCCTGGGGGACATGGACCTCACTAGCCACCAAATACAGGAGATACTTGAATAAAGAACTAGCAGCTCCCATGTACATGTGCAGCTTAGGTTCCCTGGGGGACATGGACCTCACTAGCCACCAAATACAGGAGATACTTGAATAAAGAACTAGCAGCTCCCATGTACATGTGCAGCTTAGGTTCCCTGGGGGACATGGACCTCACTAGCCACCAAATACAGGAGATACTTGAATAAAGAACTAGCAGCTCCCATGTACATGTGCAGCTTAGGTTCCCTGGGGGACATGGACCTCACTAGCCACCAAATACAGGAGATACTTGAATAAAGAACTAGCAGCTCCCATGTACATGTGCAGCTTAGGTTCCCTGGGGGACATGGACCTCACTAGCCACCAAATACAGGAGATACTTGAATAAAGAACTAGCAGCTCCCATGTACATGTGCAGCTTAGGTTCCCTGGGGGACATGGACCTCACTAGCCACCAAATACAGGAGATACTTGAATAAAGAACTAGCAGCTCCCATGTACATGTGCAGCTTAGGTTCCCTGGGGGACATGGATCTCACTAGCCATCAAATACAGGAAAAGTGTGTGAGACAAAAGAATGAAGTACCTAATATTTTTTAGAAACTGTTTTGATGGATATTCCAAGAGTATTGGTTATTGAATGCTCGAGATCATGCCCATTCATCGAACAAAGGCTGGCTGTGGATACTGACTTGGATGATACTGTTGACGAGTTAAAAAAATGGTACTTTTCAGCCAAATGGCATTGTAATGTATAATATTTATTTTTCATGTATTATTCTCATAAAATGAATTTTAGACAGGATGTAGATTGACCTGGAATATTCATAGAAAAGTCAGGAAAGTTTATCAAATTTCTGGAATTTTCACATATTCACTAAAAATAATACGAAACTTTCATTTACAATAGCCAAAATATCATTTTTCTTCCATTCAATACTCATTACAAATCTTTTTTAGTGTAGTTGGATCAGTTAATCATACACATCAAGTTCTCAGTCAATATGTTATTTTCATGTTTCTCCAGCCCTCTGCTCTGCACCTTTAGCTAAAATTGAGACATGGCTATGTGCATATGCGAGCATTTGATTACATTATAGAACCAATAAATTAAAAAAGAATGTGTCTCACAATTATATTAAACTATACTGGTATAAGGGATCTTTTAATGTCTCAATATGATCTCACTGAGACTTAACTTAGATATTACTTCCCACCAGCTCATTCCTTTAACCGCTTCATAGAGTGATGCAACTTCAGAATGTTTAGGTGTCTAAAAATATTACATTACATTGGATCTTAATAAAATAATGTTTCTCTATAAGGAAAACCTCTTTTAGCTTTATGAGGTAATTGTATTTTATTTGAAAGAAGTTAGAGGAAAGGTGGATGGAAACATATAAAAGGGACGAACACAATATTAATTTTACAATGAAAAGAAGAACAATGTTTGTAATTCATATGTATAGTAACTGGAAAAGTTGGAGATGTCAGGGAATTTTGAAATTTAGTTTTGCTGTACATCTTGATAGATTCTTTCTTGTTTTTAATTGATTGTAATTGCTTAGGAAAAAAAACCCCAGATTCTCAGGGAAGTGGGGGGTCATTGACCTCCCCCCCGCCCCCTCCTAGTCATCCAGCTGACACCTTCACACCCTCTGCACTCCTATGGCAGCTCCGATTTAGAAAACTGAGATTAATGGTAGAGGGCTCACTGTGCTGACCACATGACAACCACTATCCACAAATGTTGGCACTATAATTATTAATGGTGGCAGCCGCTTTGTCGGTATGGCTCACATCATGAAGTAGTAGTAAATATTTAATAGTTTAGAAAGTATTTACACATTCATTCATAGGCCTAGTGAGTTATTAAGTCAAATATGAAACAAATCAAACACTTGCATTAAATAGGTTTGGAAAATACTAAACAGCCAATTTCATCACTTAAAACACCTTTTAAAGGGAATAAAAATAATAAAAACCCTTTTTAAAGTTTAATCACAATTAGAATTATTAATTAAGATAAGAACAAATTTGGTTTTCTCATAAAAACTCTGATGCATGAATCCTCTCCTAAGGAATCATGAGATAAGGACAGTATTTTTTTATTTATTATGACAAATTTTTTTTGGACGCAAATAAAATATTTCCATAGTAAAAAGATTTATTTTAGTTTGATATTTAGTAATATCAACATTTCTTGTACATCTTGGAATTTGCTGACAACTTTTTCTCTTTATTATAAAAGTTTTGTTTTATGACAGATATCAAGAACTGTTGATAATATTGTGTAGAAAATAAAAATAAAAATATCTGCTAAAGCTTTTTTTATTCTATAAAAACTGCAAAAATATTGGCTTTAACTATGTTTTTTTCCATCTCACCTTTGCATATCTCATTTGGTTTTGTCAGGGTTTTAGATTTATTCAAATTAATTTTGTCATTTTTAAAAACTTCAACTTGTTTAAAAACTAAAATCATTAATAGTCCATGACCAAGTTGAGCAAGTTTGCTTTTATGTTAATTTTATACATGTTTTTTGTAGTTTGAAACAACTTTTTAATGGTTGCCTGTAAACAATAAAATACTTGTATGTGTATAGAAGTTTAATGTTTCAAAGCTGGAGCCCTGCTACATTATTTACCTTACTATTGTCTAAACATGATTTCACTTGTGTGAACAAATACTCTATATTTTCCTTGTTATTAGAATGTTAGAATATTGTTACTAGGTGCTATGTAATTAATGATGCTGTAAAGAGAGCAAGTTGGTGTGACCCAGTTGTGTGTACAACCTCTATTATCTTATATTGATTCCTTGAGCTGTGACTGCAACTAGTTGATGCCATGGTAACAGCACATCCCACCTTCTGCAATGCTGATGTGATGGAGATGTGGATTATTCAAATAAACATATGTCATAGTTGCATTTTATTATGCATTTACTTGATAAAACAAGCATATTTCATAATACATTTTTGGGAGATTTATAAACTTTTACCTACTTTAGTGGCCGCATGGTCTAAGGCGCTACTCTCCCAATAGAATGGGGAGATTGTGGTTCCATTCCTGGTCATGGGTACTGAGGGTGATTTTTCCTAAATTAATTCTCACTCTATCTTTCCATGCAAATGCGTGTACACTTCCTCTAAACTAGCTTAAGCATACAACCCAAATAGGTAGTAAAATGCGGGGCTATTTTTTCAGTAAAATTTGAAATATTTTATAAATCAAAACTTTAATTTGTATAATGGATATTATTAAGTGTTGTTTGTTGGCCTATATTAAGTTGGTGGGTTTACTAAATTTATGTTTGGCCTGCGGTGCAAACTAATAATCAGATTAAAAAGTTGGACCTCCCTAGTCTGAAACAATAGTCTCTCAATAAACTGCCAGTGACAGGAAGATTGAGGCTGGAGTCTCCCTAGTCTGAAACAATAGTCTCTCAATAAACTGCCAGTGACAGGAAGATTGAGGCTGGAATCTCCCACACTTCCTCTAAAATAGGAAGATTGAGGCTGGAATCTCCCACACTTCCTCTAAAATAGCGGTTTCCAAATTTGTGGCGTTTGCATGTGTTTTTACCTAAATGCATTTTTCAAGTTGTTAGTTAATATTTTATTGTATAGCAAAAGCACAAATTATTTTCTTAATTGTAACTAGCTTAAATTTTGATATAAACTTAATTTTTTCCATTGGAAATAATTAAAAATTAGAACATTAAAGACTGTTTTCTCAAAACATCGCTTTTATACATACACTAGTGAGTGATGTAACGAGGCCTAGCAATCATCTGGCTCTAATGTAAAATTGTGTGAATATTTATAATTTTCTTTAATTTAATCCTTTGTATTTTATTTTGAACTATACTTATTTTGAATTATTGTTAATAAAAGCATCAGTATAAATATAATTTTGGTTGGGGGTGTTAAGGGTGGGACATAATTTTCAAAATCACAAGTTTAGTACACGAAAATATTAAGTTCTGCGGCTTTTTTTAATCTGTTCCTAGGCCGACATAAACTCATAAAAAACAATTTAATGAAGCAAAATTTAACTATACAGGGAAGGCCTCATGACCTGGATGAATTGGCGGTACACACAGTTCTCATAAAAATATACCCCTGGTGCTTAACAACACTAGTCCCTTGGGACAGTTAGCGTCACAAAGACATGAGTATCTCTACACGTTTCCGTATGAGAAACAGTATAAGAACATTACGGGCACAGCACAAAGATATTATGTACATCTTGAATAAACAAATAATGAGCCTGACATTCAACATTATTGTATCAAACTAAGTGTAGCAATTAAACACAACATTAGGAGCCCAACAATCATAGTGCTGCAATACATTGAATACTTAGCAAAAATTACAACGTTGTTTGACACTATTAGACTGACGAAAGTTTCCATCTGTGGACAGCAAATATGTACCGTAATGATTCCTACGTAGGCATCTCAAACCATGCACAGACACATTACGAGTCTATCTTCTGCGTGGACATCGGCAGTAGAGTACTTCTCTGCTTGTTTCCATGGCCACGGCACTGATCAACGTTCCGGGACTAGGACTCCCGCATTTCGGCATTCGTGGCGGAAGGGAGTTAAAACAATATGATTATTTCAATAAACCAATTGCTATACATTGTTGAAACATTATCTGGAGGGAAGGGTTGTGATGTCACTGGTGGAAGTTACTGAAGTGATGTTTTGTACCCTTAGGTCAGTAAAGTTAGGTTTTATGAAGTTAACAAATTTAATTTAGGAGCTGTGACCATAGGGGGGGACAAACACCCCTCAAGTGAGAGGGCCCAGGCGTCAGGAGGCCCGGCCCAATTTTAAAAAAAAATTCTTAGTGGAGGTATTTACAAACTTTATTTTTCAGACATGAAAAAGATACTTTATTAAATTCTATATTATTGAAATAATAGCTATGTTTTCAACAGGTTTTAAGAGTTAGGGGACTAATAAAGGGATATTACCTTCTTCATAAGGAAATTACGTTGTGCCTGAGGGAAATCTTCCACCGGATACCTGACACATTGGCAAAATGGCGTTTCTAATAGTTGTCTGCCTTCTGTTTGGTTTATGTTGGGAGTGTTTACAATTTTCCAGATTTTTTTAGCTGAACTGTTTGGATTTAGATTATATAGTGATTTGGTGTTACATCGTGATGTGTGGGAATAACTTTAATTAAAATAAATCATAGTTAATAGCTTAAGCTATCGCTCATCTGATATTTTTTTTGGTGTATTTACCAAGCTATGTCCGATAAAGGGCCATCGTCTTCTGGATATAAGCACAAGTCTGGTGCCCTCAAAAGGTCCGAAAAATGGATAAAACAACTACTAACAATTCAAGGAGGAACTTAAGAAAATTAAGAAACCTATATATCACTACTTTAAACCAACATTACCAGATATCATAAAGCCCTTGGTGTCCGATTTAGACAACCAATCCTCAGGTACTGTTGTTGAAGTAAAAGTGTAAGAATTGGAATATATTGAGATGGATTTACCCACTCATCTGGTTGAAAATGTGTGCATAGACAAAAGGTGTAAATCAGAACAAACGGTTAAAACTGAGACTACAGGTTTGATGGCATAATGTGATTACATTATGTTTGAGGTTTACCTTTGCGGTTTTAAGTTGAGGTTGTTCAATGCTTCAAAAAAATCTGAAAGGTAGGCCAGGGACAAAATAAATCTATCATTGGTGAAAGCTCCACATAGTTCATTGTTTTTCTGACTAAGTAGAAATAGTTGTACTTCAGACTTCAATTCATACAGCCAAGCTAACATATTACCTTTTGATAACCAACGAACTTCGGTGTGAAAAAGTAGAGTTTTGTCTTCAGCTCCAAGATCAGCACAAGACTTTAAAAAGTATTGTATTTATAGCACTTACCTTCACAGAATTAACTACTTTTATTACTACTTTCAATGAGTGTTTTAAGTTCGTCCAGTAAAGTTTTAGCTGCCAAAGCTTGTCTGTGAATGACACAGTGGGTTCCTATTATGGCCGGATTTTTATATTTTGCTAACTTAAGGAATCCAGAATGAGAACCAAGCATAGCTAATAACAATAACAACATTTCTTCCCCCAAATCTCCGCCATCCACAAACCGATAATAAACTAGCAATTGACAACGCTGATCAAAATCAAGGTTCTCATCACACTGAATTGAAAAAAAGTGAAGTTTTTACTTTTTCATTAAGTTGTGCATTTATTATGTCAACAAAGTCATGAAGTTTATGCTTCACTGTATTATCAGAAGGAGATATTTTTGATAACTTCTGTCGGCTTTCACCACCAAGAACAGCTGTTAATAACACAGTTTCACATGTGTTTAACCGATTGTATGAGCTTTCTTCTCTTTGGCTATTGGTAGAGCAAGCTCATATTAAGCTTTCATGAATTTGGCCATTTCTTGATGGAGATATTATTATTATAATTATTATTACTAGCACCGCGGCTTATTACCCCTTCGGGTGCACTTACCCTAATGTGTAATGGTAGGGTGATTGTGAGATGAAATGGAGGACCTACAGTTTAACGTGGGATCCGAACCACGGTGGAGGCCTGGCATTCCACACATTCACAAGTTGTGATTAATACACGTCTTGTCAGAGGTGAAGGAAGGGTTTGGCAATCAGATAAAT
>CABFWB010003655.1:27751-49612 GCA_902151455.1 Timema bartmani
CAACACTGTCCATATCTTTTAAACTGCACCACAGTGTAACCATGCAAGGAAAGTAGAGGATGTACACTCTGTTTATCCTCAACAACACTGTCCATATCTTTTAAACTGCACCACAGTGTAACCATGCATGGTGGGATCACTACATTTCTTTGAAAAAGACAATTCTATGATTAAAAATTTACTGCTGGGACATTAAATTAATATTAGTTAAAACTAAAAATGCCTCAGGGTGCAATATTTTGTGTACACAATTAAAATTTACTCCATATTTTTGTGTCATCCATGAGAGAGCATTAATACACCACTACAGAGATTGTTTGCACCATGCATTGCTCCCCATTCAAATCAGGAAGAGAAGGATGTTGAGATCTGAAGTGCCTTTAAAACTAAACTATTAAATAATTATACATTTTTTCTAATGTTTCAACACAGCTTTTTAACAGATTATTTTAACAAACAACATAGTTCTTATTAATATAGGACCTATACAACGTGTATCTAAAACATTGCATCAAACTTTGGCAGGCCATTCCTTGGGTGAAAATAGAATAATTCACATCAGCAACCTAGGGTCCATCTTGAATAATAAGGGCGGTATACACCCCTAAATATAGAGCTAAAAACGACTGGTGTGTGAAATATTATAAAAACTGCTTAGGGTATTACAACGAATATTTGTACACTACTTATTGAAACCTTTATCATTAATAAATTTAATGTGATGTTAATGTTACCCACCCACATCATGTAAAAAAGACGGGCTTGTAACACTCTTTTCTGCAATAAAATATGTAAGAGTAAGTATTACCAATTTTGACTTAAGATTACAAAACACGAAGTAAAAATTAACCAAAAAAGTTGTCTTAGAGAAACTGTCTAGCTTTCCCCGTTTCCGAGATAATCATGCATGTGTGATTTCCAAGACAAGTGTTAGTTCCTGCCAGGTAGGGAGCCAGTATAGCTGTGTTAGATACATTTGTCTCTGAGCTCAAACTTGTGTGATTATCTCGGAAACGGGGAAAGCTAGACAGTTTCTCCAAGACACCTTTTTTGTTAATTTTTACTCCATGTTTTGTAATCTTAAGTCAAAATTGGCAATACTTACTCTTACATATTTTATTGCAGAAAAAAGTGTTACAACCCCCCCTTTTTTACATAATGGGGGTGGGTAACGGTAACAGCACATTTAATTTATTAATGATCAAGGTTTCAATAAGTAGTATACAAATATTCGTTGTAATACCCTAAGCAATTTTCATAATATTTCACACAACAGTCGTTTTTAGCTCTGTCTTTAGGGGTGTATACCGCCCTTATTATTCAAGATGGACCCTAGGTTGCTGATGTGAATTATTCTATTTTCACCCAAGGAATAGCCTGCCAAAGTTTGATGCAATGTTTTAGATACACGTTGTATAATTATTTGTTCTTGATAGAACCCTATCAATACTCAACTATTTTTATAAATCCTTACACAAAGCGACTTTACAATGAATGTTATTATGAAGTGTCTTTTAATGTAAATATTTGAGTATGTGTGTGAATTCATCTTTATAACAGACAGGTTAAAATTCCCTTTCAAAGTATAATAAAAAACACCTTCCCAATAATGGACACACACTACTATAGATTCATATTAATGCATCATATATATAAATAGCGTGCAAAAATTACATTTCTCGCTAAGACCTTAAATAATTTTAATAAAATCTTAAATCATAATTATAAAGTAAAACTAAAATCTAGAGCAATGAAAAGGAGTCGAATACATAGGCTATATTTTAAGACCAGGCCTACAACTTGATATCAAAAAGGTGTAGCGTTGTACACATTAAAAATTACCCCTTAATTCCCAATCAGAAATAGCACAACATAATAGATAAAGATACATTGTGTGTGAGACTGTAGCTAATAACCATAAACATTCTCATACATTCTCGGTGGTTATTACTTCCATGAATATTTATGGCAGCCATATATCACTTAGATCTGATTAATTTTCCTCCGCTTTGAAGTGAGGATGTATATAAACTCAAGCAAATCCATTATAATTATAATTTTATTTAAATAATGGCATCTAAACACAATACTTATTCATTTGTTTGGAAACAATTTTATAAAATTAGCCTATTACTTTTGATCTCATTGTTTTGGTGACCATTTGGTACAGGGTGTCACCTTCACAATTCAATATATACCATTGATAGTAGGTCTAAGTTCGAATCTTTACTGAATATATATATATTTTTTCTAAATGGTTTCCCACTCTCCCTTCACATAAATTTGTATGCATTTTCTCTAAATTTCACCTTCATTATCCACACCCTTTTGTATAAATATAGGAATAGTAGTTACTAAATAAATTTAAGTTCACATCTCCACTGAGAGCTTAACCAAATAAAAAGCACAGAGTAAAATCCTTCATATTATACCTTAAGATTGTATTAGTATGAAACTGAATTTTGTTTCCTAAGTAATATTATATAATCACAAATTTTGTATTCATCCAATACCCATATGCGAGATAACTTAGCCTATTTTCAAATTATTGCTGATGGGTTAATAAAAGCATTTTTAAAAGTTGACAAATTAATATAGGCTCAGTAGCTAGTTAAGTGTGTAGATAAGATCTATTAGCTTTAATATATTTGGAACAAGTTATGTAATAACCTATAAATAAACTATTTTAAAATGAGTATTTAAGTTTTGTAATACTATACTCTACTACACTATACTATAAAATGTGCTGGATTGGCAACTATTTTATAGTATCATTTAAAAACAAACTCTTTTTTAAAGAAATCTTCTTACAAAACATTTAGATTGAATAATTATTTATACAGAGACTGTACGACATAGACCTAAGGAAACTTATTGGTTGAAGCTTATTGTAAACAATTCTAACTTGTTTTCTGCCATATTGAACTATGTTGTTTGCCTATTGCCTTTGTGTACAAGCTCAAATAAAATATATAACTGAGTTTAACCACAAATAATTTAAAAGTGACAAAAAAACACTTAATATAGGTTAGGTACTATTGCTAAGATTAGGTGACATGGGCCTATATTATACATTTTCGTTTTCTTTATAGGTATTTTTTGTTCAGGTTGAACAATTGTGGAATTTTACACTATGCCAAAATTAAAGAAAAGGGAAAATGTAGTCTTTTGAGGAAATTGGAAAGAAGAGAACATGAAATTAATTGTAGAGAAAGTTTTAAATAATACAATGACATAAATAAATTTGGTAAATATATATTCTGTACCTAAAAGCTCTTTAGGAGACATAGTAGCCAAGCTAAAATTAGGCAATGAAGTGAAAATAGGTCCAGACATTGGCAGGTTTAAACCTATTTTCGCACAAAATTTTGAAGAATAACTTGTAGATCACACAAGAGATCTTAGTAACTGTTTGATGCCACGGAGCCACTAGACGTTTGGGAAGTTGACTTTATTTGTGGCCAAACTTGATCACTGTTTCAACAAGGAAAAGAAATGTGCTGGTATAGACTTTTTACGTTTTTATGAAACAATACTCTGAGCTCACAATAAGAACCACTGAATCTCCCAGCATGCAATGAGCAGTTGGATTCAATAAACTTGTAACTTCTAGATTTTTT
This sequence comes from Timema bartmani, assembly GCA_902151455.1. Lineage (NCBI taxonomy): Eukaryota > Metazoa > Arthropoda > Insecta > Phasmatodea > Timematidae > Timema > Timema bartmani. Next base: position 31,372 of record CABFWB010003655.1, read on the forward strand.
GACAAATTTAAAGAACATCAAAATAAAAATTCCTTCTCTGCATGTAACATTTTCAGCACAGATGAAACAGGAGATATGTGTGTTCATTCAAATTACTCTGAAGTTATGTCTATAAAAGGAAAAAAAAACACTTTGGGAAACTAACTTCTGGGTAAAGAGGCCATACAGTCTCTGTGCCGCTTTGCGTGAATGCATGTGGAGACCAATTTATCCCTGCCTTATTAATACTTTATAAGCAGCGTACGTCTCATTATTGGTGAACCCCCAGGAAGTTGGTAGTGTATGGATAACTGGTGACATTTTTCTGAAGTGGTTTCCCACCTACTGAAGATGAACCAGTGTCACTCATTTTAGAGGGCCACTGCAGCTGCAAAGAGCTTAATGTGATCCTTCTTGCATGTCAACACAGTTTGCACCATACACCATGCACCATACACCATCCACTCGACAGGATCATAATGAAACCCTTTAAAAATTCCTACAGTGAATCTTGAGCTCTCTGGATGCGGCAGGATAACAGATTATGATGTAGTTGGATTAGTGAGCTATGATTTTACCAAGATTCACCAAGTGGATACAAACAAAAAGGGAATGCATGCAAATAATTTACATATATTTACCAACTTTTACTATTTGCCATCCCAAGGACTAGATATTTCTGACTGTATTTTAAATAATGAGTTAGGTTAGTTTTTTATTAATGACACTATAAAAACATATAGTTTATAAGTTATGTTAATAAAGTTGATACCTCAAGATTAATAAAAACATCGTGTAAAGCCTCAGTGTCCACACTGCATACTTTCCCTGATACTTTAATTCCCTTTCATTTTTTTAGTCCTATTACTAGAAAGTTTTTGAAAATACTAATAAAATTAGTTATTTATAGGACTAAATTTAAGTAAACATTTATGGGTAGTACAATATAAGTAAAAATGTATAATAATTATTTACCTAACATTTGTTTTTATTGTGAGAGCAGAAAATGATAAGTTTTTATCTTTCAATAACTTAATCGAATGGTTTACAAGATGTTTATTTAGGGAATAATGAAGTGATTGTCCTCCAATCAAATTAATTTTATCATTGTCTTAGTGCCGTTTCACATGAGCGTTTCCTTGTTGTTTGCTTCTACTACCGGCATGTCAGGTCTACCCTGCGTTTGGTCAATATACAATGGTCCAAGTGGGTCCTTTCACACACCATTAACATGGGATAACTTGATTCCAAAACTCTTTCCTTGATGTTTTCTTGGTGGTTGGTGGTGGCAGCAATGCTCAAAATTAAATAAATGAAAGAAAACCTTTCACATTGCCGGTTGCTACCACGCGTTTTCATTTGTAACTTTGCTTTATTGGTGCGAGGTCATGTCTGAGTCTTCATCCTCTTGCTCCTCACCCCAGCCCTTGTAGCCTGGAAGCTGGGAAATTTTGGCTCTAGTAACAGCTGTTTTCATGTTGGAATTACTTCTTGAAATTTATGGGTGTGCGGTAATCAGTAGCTCGTCAAATGATGAGATGGACATTTGAAAATAATTGAAAAATGTAGGTGGATGCTGCCTTAATTTATTAAATAGCAGGTGTATTTTGTGATTCTCTCCATACGTCAGCAAACTATGTAGTAGAAATCCTTCATATGAAAAGACTCAATAATCAAAACACGGCAAGGAAACACCCATGTGAAACGGCCCGTAGAACTTTAATTAAATCACTAGGTTGCTTGAATTTCATTTGGTTATAAATATCCCAAAACAAAGTAACTTAACCTTTAAGTTAGTTCATGTGGTCAGCCATTTTGTCATTGCTGTTATAGGTTATCAATGTTACTTATAATAATATCCATTCAAGCACACATACAGTATTGCACCAATAACACAAATTAAAATTAATTTTAAAATAGTTTCTTTATGAGTTATCTCGTAACTTGTTCTAAAGATCTTGCAGTTTACAAGTCTTAACTGATTATATCTATCAAATTAATATGTTATAAGCCTATATTAATTCTTTAGCCTTTAAAAATTCTTTTATTAACCCACTAGCGAGTACCTGGCATGTGTTGCAATGCCACTCAAAGAAAGAAAGTATTTGTGTTTTAATTCTGTCTATTGAACTGCTTTTGGATACACAATATTTTTCGTTTATCCGTCTGGTGCGTACATGAATAAATCAAAAGGTTTTCCGACGTGTGAGCAGGCCACATACAGCTGTTCATGTGAGAAGCATGGATTTTCCAAATTTAGTCCACACACTTGTAGCAATTGTCCCTGTACTTTGTTGATGGTCATTGCAAATGCGAGTCGCACCGGAAACTGCAAACGTTTGAATTTGAATGGCATATCTGTCGGAATCATTAGGATGTGTGGCAACAGTACATTTTCTTCTTTAAATTTTCCATTTAAAATTCTAGCTTCTATGATATTGTTCATTATCTTTTTCACTGAAAGCCTGGTACCCTTGCAACGTCATGGTGAAATAATGTTTCGGAGAAGAATTATAGGCCTGGCAAATCAAGTGAGTTCAAGAATTCATTTGGATAATTGACAACTTCATCTTGATTCATTACAGTATCAATGGACTTAATGTTGTCGCTTCGCCTGGTATTTTGTTTTGAATGCTGAAATTGATGGCATTGACATCATTGTTTTTGGCTGCTAATATAGCACATGCACTGATGATTTTTGTAATTCTGTGCGATATTTGAGAAAACTTTGTGAATCAATTCGTGTGTGTATGCTGTGATTTTACAGAAATTTGTTGGCAATATGACCAGTGGCGCAGGAATGTTTTAATTTTAGGAGGTAAAAATAATCATATACCTTTATAGGGGCTAATATTTTTGAGATTAAAAAAAGACCAGGGAAATGTAATACAGCTGTCCCTCGCACTACGAGAGTGATTGGTTCTGATAAATAATCGCGTAATACGAAAACGCATAAAGGGAATTGATTTTAACATTGGTGAGATAGGGATTACTCCAAAGGAAAAAAGTAAATAAAAACCTAAAACTTGTAAATGAATGAAATTTTTATTAATTTATCTAACTAGTACAATACTATAGGTAGCCTACACCTTTTACCTTTTGTCAATCTTCAATCCCCTGAAATTTTAAACAAATGCAATTTTTAATAAATTTATATAATTAATACAACGCTACAGGTACACTTACTATCTTCATTCGCATGATAAATTAACTGGATCTGGAAAATCTGGATTATCACTATCTTGCTCTTGACGGTAGGCTTTTACTCTCTTGAAGGCCCTGGGATGGTAGACTCTTGCTCTCTTGAAGGCCCTGGAACGGTAAGCTCTTTCTCCCTTGAAGTCCCTTGGACTGTAAGCTCTTGCTCTTAGAAGGCCCAGCTGGGATGGTAAGCTCCTACTCTATTGAAGACTCTTGCCTGACAGCTCTTGCTGTCGCGAATGCCCTGAGTCGTTAAACTGAAGATTTTCAACTTTTTTGATGAAATGGTCAAGACTCAGCTGATGGGCAGCATTCTTCCTCTCTCTATAAAGTGCTTTGTAGCAAGCCAAAGAACTCTGGATCTCTCTGGCAACTTTGGCACTTCTACCCATGTTAGGGTCATTCTCTTCAATGATTCTAATTTCACTGTCAACGTGCTTAAAAAATTCAGCAATTTGTTTTGTTGAAAGTTGTTTGATAGACTCAACAACACAAGGCTCTTCCTCTTCATCCTTTATGCCACTCTCCATTACCAGAAGATCTACATTGGTGAGTTCTGTTGAGTGGAATTGGAGCAATTCATCCAAATTTGCCTGGTTTACATCCTCAAATTCAACATCTTGCTATGTCAACGATGTTATGTCTTGAATTGGAAAGCTCGTGTTGAGGATAAAAATCAGGAAAATCAGAAACTTCAGGCCAAATATTTTTCCAAACTCCCTTCAAACAGGACTGTTCCTAGCTTCTGCCCATGCATCTCCAATGTTGTCAATACCACACCCCTAACACCAAACTGTACAGTAAAGATCATTGTCATAACTGGAATGTGCGTGCACAAGGTCACTCCATCACCACACAGTGTGACTGCTAGCCATGCTGACCATATATTATTTTTATTATTTCTTAATCATGTTTTGGTGAAAACGCGTAAAGTGATATCGCGAATAACGAGGGATACCTGTATTTAATGGTCATATCGTGCATTTTTTCATTTATTTTAGTCATTACAAACATTAGAATTAATACACACAAAACAAATTTAAAAAAATTATATCAACTAAAAATGATGAAACACTGAAAATTAAAGTAGGTTTCCATACACCTTTGCCCTATATTTGTTACTAGCTATAAAACCACTAACTAATTTTGCAATTTTCAAGTTAGTTGAGGTTGAGCCTCTCAGGGTACGTATTCAGCAGATAAAGGTGATTTAGTCTAAGTTACCTTATCGTGGAGCGAAGATAGTTTTTTTTTCGTACACGCATTGAAAAACTTCTTTCTGCAGTAGCTGATGTAGCTGGTATCACTATCAGAGTTTTCAAACAGTGTGTGCTCCAAGCAACACATTTTATTTTTACTATGTTACCTTAGTGTGAACTTTGTATCTTGATTCAACAAGACCTTTACATTATCTAAAAGTTTCATTATATTATTTGGGGGAGGGGGGGTAAAAATGATACTTTTTACCCCCCTCAATTTTTAGGGGGGGTAAAATTTACCCCCGTACCCCCAGTTCCTGTGCCACTGAATATGATACATTGTGTGGATCCATCAATTGCTATTTTCCCATTCCCAATATCCAACAATGGTTTTGCGAAACGTTCAGCGGATGCATCATGTTGTAGTTGTACACGAATATTGGTCTTCAAAGTCAATTTATTTATGTGTCACCATAAAACTGATGATTTGAGACATGCATTAAGATCATCAATGGCTGTTGAACATGGTATAAATGGTAGAGTTTGTCAAAAATCACCAGACAATAAAATGAGTGCGCCACCGAAGAGCTGTTCATTTCCTCTCAAATCTTTTAGTGTACAATTAAGCGCTTCCAATGCTTTTTTTTTGTGCGCCATAGTACATTCATCCCATCTAAAGAGTTGACATGATTGGAGTACTTTACCCATTCCAGAATTTTTGTTGATATTGCATGTTGGTGTCACAGTGATTTGTATATTCAACAGCAATTTCAGTGCTGAATGTGCTGTTTGGCCACCATCCAAAAGAGTTGCCGCAAATCTAGATGATGCAATTGCCAGTGCAATATTTTTTCGTGATCGTATGGTTGCCAAAATAATTGAAATTAGAAAAGTTTTGCCTGTATCTCCGGGCGCATCTAGGAAATACAATCCGCCACTTTGGCTTGTAATTGCATGCATAATTCTGTCATACGCTATGTGTGTTGTTCTGGAACCAATTTCGGAAGATTCGTTCGAACAAAGGTACCCAATTCGTCGACACCAAAGTGTGTTTCTCATTGCAAAGCACAATCGAAAAGGTCATTTGCAGATCAATTCGGTGCAGCCATTCCCAACTGTACCAGTGCTTTGTTAGTCATTGCTAAACGTATGTCCTCAATAAACCAATGCCTCATTATACACGTTTGGTGTGAATTGATTGTCCGGATATTGATTCGTTGCACGGAAACTATGTAGGATGTCTTCACTCATGTAGTCTTTGTATTTTTCCCAAAGATCTTTTTGATTGGATAGGAAGCACGTTGTCAACATGATTGCAAATAATGTGCCTATTTGCTGGGGTTGATCAGTATTCAATGCATCAGCGAGTAAAGTGTCCCAATGTGCATCGTTTTCAAGAAGATTTAATTCTTGGCAAGCTTCACGATAAGTGGCACATACTTGACTGTTTACTGTTCTCAATTCTTGAAAGGATGTCGGTCAACATACGTTGATTAACAGTAATCTCAAGTAAAAGTATTCTGCATTGTTTGGGTGAATAGTGTACAGACGGCCTAATGCGTCGGTCGAATATAAATTGGGATGTCCTGCAACTGCTTTACCTTGTTTGCGATGTTGAAACTTGTTCACTGATGCATTCCATGTGTAGTATGTTGGCACTTCAGAGTAAAGTAGCGTCTTTGCAAACATATCATCCCGGCACAATGAGAAAAATGCAGTTAACGTTGTTGGCGGTGGTGACAAAGCTCTTGCCCGTGCATTTTCTGTTATGAATTGCACGCGCTGTCCATTTCCAAGGTGCACTGCCAAATGAACAAATGTTGGATGTTGTTCATGGATTGGAAATGATAAAATGCACCATACTGCTTCATTGCTACTAATGTAGCGTCCCAGTTGATATTGGTCGATTTCATTGATAGATGCACTTGCATTTCTCACTCCAAAAATTGCGATATGGCTTCTTTTATTGACATATTTGCAAATGTACTTGATTGATTTCACCGAATTGTAATACTCAACATTGATGTGTGCTTTGTACGTTTTTGAGAGTAACGGTGAATACGGTACAACCCACCGATTATAGACTTACACATCATTGTTTCGTACTTTTAAAGTGATGGATTTGCTGCCATCTTCAGTTGATCGTCGACGATAGAGTGGATATCCGTCATTGCCAGTGATAGTCTCAGCAAGTATGTCTCTTGGCTATCGGTTCCTGCATTTTCCATCAGACATGCATGGTGAATTGTTGTTGAGTAAGCCACATGGACCATGAATCATGTTTTTGGTGCTGACTTCAAATAAGTCTGTATCAATGTCGACATCTGATATTTATGCTGAGATGACTTGATCAATTTGATCTGGTGTGACTTTTTAAATCAATCAAATCAAAATGTGTGCCTGTGGCAATCCTCTTTTTTACCATTCAATGAAATACATCCAACAGCATGTCTCTCCAAAAACATGATGCTTGATAATGAAATCCATTAAAGATCTCAAATTTTGTTTGTACACACGCGCGGAAATATCATGCCGATCCGATGATGATTGTCTAGTTAACAAAAGTTCTTTTATTTCATCCCACGTAGGATTGCATGTGAATGTAATAAAAAATTTGGGTGGCCATATGCGCAATTATGTCATTACATATTGTTCGTATTCATGCATGTGCCGTGGACTCCCTGTAAATGTGGCCAGTAGTATGACCATTTTTCCCAATTCATTGGGATTCACATTGCCATCATTAACAACTGCATTACATAAATGAATATACGCTTTGTAACGCAACTTGGTTTGATTTAATCGAATGTAGAGGAGTCGTTGGGTTTAGATTTTCACATACATATCGACAATGTATTGATGGAACAATTGTCTACATTTCAAGATATGATTTTCAGCGTTTTCAAGAATCATCAATCGATATGAAAAGTAATTCTTGGCAATGACTTTCTTATTTATTTCCCCATCTGTTTGTGGATTTCTCAATTTGATGTTGAAATGATATCCATCTTCTTTCTCCTTGCCAAAAATAAAATAGGATATTGCAATTCGTCGTATGAGCGGTGAGTTTCTGAATCTCTCGTTTAGTTCTCATAGTGATCCTGCACGATGATAAATTTGCCCTTGCACTTTGAATGTTGGCATGTAATTCTCGCGCACGATATTTGTTTTACCAACAGATGTTATTTGGAAACATGAATTGTACTTGCGTATGTTTGCCAAGAAATGTTTCAATTGGATTGTGTCACCTGATACCAACATTTATAATGGTTTGGTTGGTGAATGTAATTCCGGCAATTTCACTTTTCCACCTGTGCAGCACATTCCTGGTGTTTCATTCTTAAATTTAATGGCACTGCAATACATGCATAATTCATCCATTTTTCCAATAACCACACTTGCATGAAGACTTTAATCATAATTAGCATCGTAATGGAATGCACCAAGATGTAAATCAACATTCAGTGTTCGTCTGGATCGAGCAGTGTGTACTCGAACGGTTTCCAGTCTTGCTACCCATTGCTCGTCTGTTTCAGACAAACAGGACTGAGGTTGCATACTCGAGAGGTTTCCAGTCTTGCTTCCCGTTGCTTGTCTGTTTCAGACGAACAGGACTGAGCAGTGCATACTCGAGAGGTTTCCAGTCTTGCTTCCCGTTGCTTGTCTGTTTCAGACGAACAGGACTGAGCAGTGCATACTCGAACGGTTTCCAGTCTTGCTACCCGTTGCTCGTCTGTTTCAGATGAACAGGACTGAGCAGTGCATACTCGAGAGGTTTCCAGTCTTGCTTCCCGTTGCTCGTCTGTTTCAGACGAACATGCTTGAGCAGTCTGTACTCGAACGGTTTCCAGTCTTGCTACCCATTGCTCGTCTGTTGCTGAAGCTCTCGATGCCTTTTTCTTTCGTGCTTGAGGTGTAGATTGACCAATCGATTGTGGGTTGGGGGACATAATTGATTTGACAGCGAGAGTAATGGTTTGTGATGACTTTTACAAATTCACTTGAATAAAGAAAAGAAAATGCGCTCGACTGGCAATTGGAATTTAACAATCAACACCACTTGTTATGCCACACACCAACTGAAGTGTCGCTGTTTGTATTTGATTCAATTCAATTCTGTCAAGCGTGCGCACTCATACACCGAAAACAGACTGCTGCTAAACTATATGAAATACACACATTTGTTGAAATGATTCGTGCGCCACCTATTGTAAAATGGTTGTACTGATTCAGAAACCTTCGTAGGCGTGGGCACGACAACTCATCAAAGTTTCATTGCAATCAGATGAATGGTATGAAATACACACATTTGTTGAAATGATTCGTGCGCCACCTATTGTAAAATGGTTGTACTGATTCAGAAACCTTCGCGGGTGTGCGCACGACAACTCACCAAAGTTTCATCGCAATCGGATGAATGGTATAGAAATGCATACGGGACAAACAAAGAAACATTCATTTAAATATATATATATATATATATATAGATTAGCAATAATTTAAAAAAAGCCTAACTCAAGTAATCTAACAAGTACACAAATAATAAAATTTAAAAATCAGTAGAACCTGCTTCAGTGGTCGCAAGTTCTAAGGTGTCACCCTCGTGTTAAACTAGACTGCTGAGGACAAGGAGATAGAGGTTTGAATCCTGGTCGGGTGTATTGAGGGTGGCTTTTCCAAAACGGTTTTCAAATTTTCCTCCATGCAAGCATATTATGAGTGGTGAATGAATACCTAGGGGGGGCTTAGCTACAAAATTGGTAACTGTCAAGTATTACTTGGGAAACAAAATTCCAGATCTAAGTAAGATATGGCTGCCATAGATCTTGTTTGGCGTAATAGTTACCGAAAGTATATGATAAAGTTTGCAGTAATAGTAACTAAAGTCTTTTGTATGCTCAGATCGTATGTGAATCAAATAAAGTGGAACATACTAAAGTAGTATCCTCCTTTTTTGTAGGCAAAAAACACCACTTGGCCAAATTTATATGTCTGTATCACAGGCCAAAGTCAGAGTTATTCATTTGATACACTTAACACATTGCTACTGGTGTCTTATCATTGAACACACACACACACACACACACACACACACACACACACACACACACACACTCTTTAATAATTTTTTTTTTGCCTGTACTCAAAGCTATTTTACAGTTACAGGAACTCGCAAAATGAGTGGGAAAATGTTTAGTCCATTGGAACTGCAGAAATAAACATCATCGGCTTGTGCTGCCATCTGATATGAACAAGTAGAAACTAAAGCTTTTATTGAACAGAAATAAGTCTCAAATCCAAACTTAAATTTCAGCTTAAAAAGTCTTAATATCCCTCGAAGGGTCAAATTATAGTGAATTGTAATTTGATAGTGATAAATGTAAAACATAATTAATTTATAATGATATTAATAATATTTTGATAATTTGGAAGTTAAAAAAATTTGGGAAAAATACCAAATGTATTTGCTTAAAATGTTAAATGGTGTTGTGGCAGTATTAAATATTAGTCTTTTTCAAAGATATTTTATATTCAGGATGTTGATGTGATAAAACATCTTTTCCACACCGCCCCATTTTGATTTGAAAAAAATAAAATAGCATGAGAGACAGCTCCACCCTACTAAACAGCATATTGGACTGGATAAAATAACATGGGTGACAGCTCCACCCTACTAAACAGCATATTGGACTGGATAAAATAACATGGGTGACAGCTCCACTTTACTAATCAGCATGTTGGACTGGATAAAATAACATGGGAGACAGCTCCACCCTACTGGACAGCATAGCATGGTGGACTGGATAAAATAACAAATTTTTCTAAGATGAATTAACTAAGAAAGAAAACCTAACATAATAGAATGATGATGATGATGGTGATGATGATGTTGATGATGATGATAATTATGATAACTTGATGCTTTGTGTATATACAACTCCACATCAAGTAGTCAAGAAACGAGTTGATAATTTGATATTTGTATAAAATAACTTTATTGAAGGAAGATAATTTAAGTAAAATAAAAAATATTAAATTAACAATACTTAACAAGCATTAAGACAATATTAAGAGAAAGCAATTATTATAAATTAATGATTGAAAGTAGATGTCAAGTAACATTTTAAAATGTAAAGCATAAAGTTATGCCTCTATGAACACTCACAGTTTATTAATAGGTATGAAAATTAAAAGTTGCTATTAAATAACTATTAATGCAAAATGTATTAAATGGAAACATTTTGTATGCTAATACAATATAACAAATGTGTAATTACAATTAGATTAAATGTTCTTTAGATTAAAGGTTTCTTATCTGAAGTTTTAGTTGATCCAGTCTCTTTAGTGCTATATATGACTATGTCATCATGTGTCATATAAAGACGACATGTTTCGGCGTTTTACACAATCTTCAGGTCTGAGGAAAACCAATGTAAAAAGAACCATTTGGATAAGGCAAAAAAAGGGTAAGAAAACCATTGGTTTGAAGGAGATTTAAAAAAAGAATATATATATAAATTAATACTGCAATAGACATTTAAACTAAAGGATATTCCACTTGCTAATGAACCTGGCATTTCTTTATTATAATTATAACACTAATGAAGATATTGCAACAAAATTTGAAGCAGACTTAACTCATTTTGTGAGAACTGTGATGGCATCATAACATGTGCTGGAAGTGGCCACCATTTGCATCAAGACAGGATTGAACCCAGCACACCATATTTTGGAAGGTCCTTGCCATTATGTTTGCTGTCACTGGTATAATTTCTTCGATGATGTTTGCTTTCAAGGCTTCTATGGTTTATGGTTTGTTTTGGTAAACTCTCCTTTTCAAATCGGCCATGCGAGCATGTGATGTTAGGAGCTTGCCCTATCCTGCTCGAAATATCCACTGAAGAGTTCCTCGTCGTCCAATTGATTTAAAAAGGTGTTGAAGATTTCCATCATACACCAGCATGGCCGAAATTCAGTCCTTTTTGGAGACTCGATCATTTCAAAGGGATTTTTGGCCACCTTGCTCGCCCTGTATGACACCGCCTGATTATTTTCATGGGGATATCTAAAAAGGAGAGTTTACCGAAACAAACCACGAACCATAGACGCCCTAAAAGAAAACATCAACGAAGAAATTCAGTCAGTGACAGCGAACGTAATGGCAAGGACCCTCCAAAATATGGTGTGCCGGGTTCATACCTGTCTGGATGCAAATGGTGGCCACTTCCAGCACATGTTATGATGCCATCACAGTTCTTACAAAATGAGTTAAGTACGCTTCAAATGTTGTTGCAATATTTTCATTAGTTTTATAATTACTAAAGAAATCCTGGGTTTGGTAGCGAGTGGGACAGCCTGTATCAAGCTTTCCTTAAAAGTTGGAAGTAGATGTTGTTCTTAATGATTACATTTTGCAAGAGAGGTTTGAGGGAATTCAATTAGAGGTTTATAAACTTATTAAGGAATAATCTAGAAGAAATTGATATAACCAACATGATGAAAAACTGTTATTTTAAGTACATGTATTAAAATTAATGTGATTTTGCTAATGTTTTGGAGTATAAAATTATAAGGACTGTTTAATATACAGGTGTCTACCAATACTGTAAATACTGGAAATATAATTGATTTTATTTTTGATAAGGGACATAATGGAATACACTGGAATTTTAAATCAGATACTAGAAAAATATTGAGCCTTTTTACATTGAGTGAAATGGTTGATTAATCATTTTGAGACCCCTGATCTTGCTTGCCACACAATTAATTGACCTTGTAGATGACCTTGCAGTGGGGATGTTTGCCTCACTTGCTGAGCTTTCTATTCTCAGTCCCTACACTACTGCTTACTATACTGTTTTGACTACACTAGCAGCCAACCTCCCCCATACCCCCCAAAACTTTTTTCCCAGCAGTAACCATTATGAGTGATGAGTTACTACTAGTAACTGCTCAAGTTCAAACTATTGGTGTACCTGCCTGACCTTGACATTGCAATGGCTCAGTACAGTATTTGTTGTGTTCTTCACTTCTCCCCCTCCCCCCTCTATCCACCCAAAAGAAAAACTTCCATTCCTAAGCTTGTCCTGGTGTGAGTATTCTGCAGATCCCAATTGTTTATCTTGTGACCTTTGTGTTTAAGAAGAAATGAGTAAACTCAGAGGAAAAACCTCTTTTAAAGATGATTGGTTGGACAGTACAGTGTTTAAAGATTGGCTGTGGTTACAAAAAGTGGATTGTGATAAAAGTAAAGGCCATTGTTCTTTGTGTAAAACTAACTTTGATATAAGTAACATGGGAATATCTTCAATCAGATCTCATGACAAGGGAAAGAAGCATGTTGACAGAGTGACAGCAAAAAAATATTATACTTAGTCCCTACGACCAAAAATGCAGTGTCATCTGTAGGTCTACATGAAGATGTACATTTTAGTGCTAATGACCATGAAGTAGTTTTGAAACCTGAAACTAGACCTAGTTGTTCTATTCAGAGCTTCCTTGTCAAAGATGAAGTTTCTCGTGCTGAAATATTGTGGGCTATTAATCAAGTAATGACACATTCTTATGCTAGAAGTTTTTCTGCTTGTAGTGATCTTTTTAAAGTAATGTTTTCCGATAGTGATATTGCCCAGAAATTTCAAATGCATAAAGATAAACTTGGATATGTCATCGTGTATGGACTAGGTCCTTTTTTCAAAAGCGAGCTTGCGAATATGGTTAAGCAATGCTCATTTTATTGTATTTCATTTGATGAGAGCATAAATACTGTGGCTCAGAAGACCCAGATGGATGTTGTTGTTCGCTTCTGGAGTGAAAATGAAATTCATACAAGATATTTAACATCTTGCTTTTTAGGTCATGCAACAGCTCAAGATATATTAATGAACTTTATATCTGCACTAAAAGACGAGGGCTTGGATCTTAAAAAAATGCTTCAAGTTTCCATGGATGGACCAAATGTAAACCTCAAATTTTTAAGTGATCTCAAAAGTTACTTGAAGGAAGATTCTCCACAAGATCCTGAGTTACTGGAATTTGGAACTTGTTCTTTACACATTGTCCATGGTGCTTACAAAACAGCACATGCTAACTCTAGTTGGACTATTAACCAGTTTTTGCGCTCACTATATTATTTATTTAAAGATTTTCCAACAAGACGTGCAGACTATCAAAGAATAACAGGATCATCTCTTTTCCCGATGAAGTTTTGTTCTATTAGATGGGTAGAAAACTCAAGGGTGTTAGAGAGAGCAATGTCAATGCTGCCGTATTTAAAACAGTATTTTTATTCTAACAAGCATCCTCCAAAATCTGATAATTTTCAAACATTAAGCAATTTTGTGAAGGATGAACTTCTGACATCAAAGTTGGGATTCATGCTGTCAGTTTCACTTGAGTTGGAGCAATTTCTCACCGAATATCAGAGCAATCAACCTCTATTGCCATTTATGTTTGCAGATCTAAATAAACTACTTGAGCACTTGATGAACAGAATTGTAAAATGTGATGTAATGAATTCAGCAAATACTTCCAAAAAATTGTTAGCCGTTGATTTAAAGAAACAATCCAACATGAAATCACTCCCTACTGTAGATATTGGGTTTGCAGCATCAGCAGCTTTGAAAGGAATTAAAGACATCAAGATACTTCAGTTCAGAGGAGATTGTCAAAAATTCCTAGTTGATCTCTGCAACAAACTTTTACATAAGTGTCCTCTCTCCTACAAAATTGTCAAGGGTGCTAGTTGTCTCTCTCCCGCAGTCATGCTCAATCCATCTGTTAGGACCTATAGGATAACTTCTGCATTAGAAGTCCTACTAGACAAGAAACAACTATCTAGCGTGCAAGCTGATGTTGTAAAAAGAGACTACTTGGACTTTGTATCAAAGCAAGAAGTTATTGACTACCTTAAACAATTCACTTCAAGTGGTGACCAGCTTGATAAGTTCTTCATGAATATTTTTTCTAGAGTAAATGCATCCCAGGAACTACAATATTTCACTAAAAAAATTCTTGTTCTCTTCCATAGCAATGCAGCCGTTGAGCGAAGTTTTTCTGTGAATAAAGAATGTCTGGTTGAAAACCTACATGAGGACAGCCTTATTGCTCAACGTGTAACTTATGATGCAGTCACTGCAGCCGGGGGACTTTTAAATATGACAATTTCAAAAAAGATGATTCATGCTGTGAGGAATGCATCAGGAATAAGGAAAGAAGCGCTTGAAAAGAAGAAAAAGATTGAAGTAGACTTAAGTCAAAAAAGAAAAACAGCATCTGAAGAAATAAGAAAATTAGAAGTGAAAAGAAGAACACTTTTGTAGAAAGCAAAGGAAGAAGCAGAAGTGTTAGAACAGGAAATGCAAAAATTGAAAAAGTTTTGTGGTTTAATGAATTTTAACTTTTGTCTACATTTTAAAAAAATATTTTGTTTTTGGGTTTTATCATCTTAATTTTTAATAATGTTAGGTAACTGGAATTATCTTTATTTCCAAGTAATTTTTATCAACATAATATTTGTTGGTTATTTTTCATTGAAGATTCTGTATCTTTATTTCTATATATTTACTAAACAAATTCACTATCAAAAATATAACTTGTGGAAAGTATCGACTTTCAAGGGTGGTGGGGATAATAGTTAGTTTTTGTGGTAGAGTAAACTCCCTGGCTGTAATCATTCTTTGAAGTTGCGCCACCAAGGCTGATTACTTGTACCTCTAAAGTTCTATGAGTGAGGTGAAATGACCTACCAATTTTGCCAGGAGAGGTATTTTCACATACCTTCCAGGGTTCTTTTACATGCCACATGGAACCAACGGGTTTACTTCCCCTCTGAAGGATGTTGAGCTATGATTTTTTCTCGCTCAAGAAAAAACCTTCAGCCTCTGTTGAGTTCGAACCCACAAACATCGGGTCCTGAGGCGAGCACTTTACCCCAATACTACCGATGTCGACGGTGGTACAGGTCATTCAAAAAATGGTGTGTGTGTGTGTGTGTGTGTGTGTGGGCGCACGCACGGGTATTAAAGATGGGTCGGATTCACCTTTTTTCAAATCTGAAACTTCATTTTGCCATCAAATCCCAAATTAAAATTTGAATTTTAGAAAATGTTTTAAGTGTAAGTGTTTAACTTTCCCAATAACTAGAATTTTTTCCTTCACTTATGATTTTGTTTACATTGAATGGTAAATTAATGATCTGGGGTTTGGTTGTTAGGTTCTTCCTATCATTATTTTGGTTTTAACCACAATAAACTATTTAATTATTTTGATACTTTTAAAAATAACTCAAACTTAGTACCTATTTTAAAAAATGATTATGATTTGAGTCTTGAATCCATGAATATTCCTTGTAGGTTCTAGGGTCCCATCCTTAGTATGTACTAGAATATATGTGTCAATACACTTGATTCTTGATGTAAAAATGTTTAACTATGACAGACCTAGGTCTACCCTAACTTTCTATAATTTTATGATTTTGAAATAGGGATTGTCTCTGAGTACCTTTCTTATTTACTGGATTATTTAAAAAAAATATACTTGAAATATACTGGAATTTCAAAACTATAGTCAGGTAAACACCCTGATAGAGATTATAATTAAAGTAAAATTGTGTGGGGTTTGAAACAACATTGAGGACAAAAGAAAGTTGGTTTCAATGTTTTAATCTTCACAACACTGGCCCAAGGTCCAAACTATGATGGAAGGAGTTGAGGAGTGAGGATTACTTTTTAGTTTGACATGTTGAGGTAGTTTTTTAGTTATGTTAATAAACGATTTACTTTCAAATTTAGTTTGTTCATTTAAAATATTGTTGTGAAAGGGTGTCATTTTGGATATGGAGGTTTTCAGTTATGTTTATTTTGAGATCTTTGTAGGATGAATGCAAAGATTTCATTCATTTATTACTGGGTGTTGGCTAGTGACCTGAGATTTTAAGATGTTTAGCAAATTTAGATTTGGCTATTTTGTATTTAATGTCACTTATATGTTCATAATACCATTTAGAAAGTATCCTTCTAGTCTTTATAATACATACTTTATATGTTCATAATACCATTTAGAAAGTATCCTTCTAGTCTTTATAATACATACTGCATTACATTAGCAAGTTAAGTTAATTATTTTATAAATATCACTTTTGTTGAAACTGTTTATGGCATTGAGATTTGAATTATTGAAATGTTATTTTTATTGTGTTTTTGGTTCCAAATTAGATTGTAATGTTTTGTTTTTTGAAAATGTTGGTAATTTTGGTGGTTTCTTTGGCTGTGTGGTTGAATATAATCTATTTTGGTTGAGTTAGGTTGTTTGGAGGTTAGATTTTATTTTATTAATTTGAGCTTTTTTTTTAAAGAATTTTGTATACTATAAGGTGGAAATATCCATTAGCTATAGCAATTTGTTTACTGATGTTTAATTCATTTTTTAAATTATTTTTGGACAGCGGGATAATATATGAACTCTAGGATGGTTAGAATCACTGTGGGTTGGTTTTCTGTCAATTTTTTGTTAAAATTTATTATTTTAGCTTTTCATGGTGCTAAGTTCAGGAAATTGATACTATTATTATGTTCATATTCATTTGTAAATTTTAATAAAGGATGGATATTGTTAGTGATGTAACTGTTATTAAATAAGGTAGGATCATGAATGTTAATAATAATGATGATGATGATGACAATGATAATAATGATGATGATGATGATAATGATTATGATTATGATGATTATGATGATTATGATGATGATTATGATGATGATTATGATTATGATTATGATGATTATGATGATGATTATGATGATGATTATGATGATGATTATGATGATGATTATGATGATGATTATGATGATGATCGACTTTAATGGCGAAGTTAAGGCTACCGCCTTTTCTTACACTTAACCAATGTTATCATAAATGACAAGTATATCAACATATCTACAATAAAATTGAATCTTGATTTATTTGTTGAGATGGTTAATAATTTGTAGGTCATTATTTTGTAGAAAATGTTGGACATTATACATAAAATTGGGGAACCCATAGCTAAGCCATCATTTTGAAAGTAGAATTTATTGATAAGTTAGAAATTGTTTTGTTTTGATGTGGTTTGAATAATGTTGTTAATATGGTCTGTGTATTCTATAGGAAAGTGTTTTCCTGAAAGCATGGAACTTGTAAAATGGATAATTTCACTGTGGAATAAGAATTCAGAATGATGTTTTAGTTTGCTATTAAGTTCAAAGGAGCTTTTGAGGTTGTAGGAATTAGGAATTAGGAAGTCGTAAATTATTGACTATTTTCCCTAAACTACCAAACCTATCTTTTCCATCTAGAAATTGCAAGTTCCTTGCATCATTACTATTGGCGTGGACTATTTTTTTAAATTGGTTTTTCCTCAGACTTGAAGATTGTGTAAAACGCTGAAACATGTCGCACATGACACATGATGACATAGTCATATATAGCACTAAAGAAACTGGATCAACTAAAACTCAGATAAGAAACCTTTAATCTAAAGAACATTTAGGCCCAATCTTACAATGTCACGTTAAAGTCCTCGTAATTTAACCGGTCGCAAAGTCTAACCGTTGGTTAAATTTGGCGTTGCGTTTTACAATACTATTTTGATGTTCTCGTCAAGTTACGGATGGGTGCCTTCCATTAGTTCTTATCATTAAGCTTCTCGGAGCACTAGATTTGCTACAAAGCTTTTGATTGGCTTAATTTGAACCAATAGATTGTAAGTAACTATTAAATGTCTTTAAAGTTATGGAGTTGTTAGGAAAACAGATTAAAGTACAATGCATGTTTATGTTGTTGTTTATAACACGTCATGTTATTCAATAATCCATATTCATACA
>CABFWB010003655.1:60683-74666 GCA_902151455.1 Timema bartmani
AAAAAAAAGATCGACTCTGGGTCTAGTAGGGTCAATACTTGGTATACAAATTTTGACTTCTGGTTAAGAATTTTGTCATTTTATTAGAGGTTGCACATCTTATGGTTATCACATTTTCATTAAATTCCTTATTCATAAATTTAGATAAATGAAAAAGGTAAATATTCACTATTGAGTCTAAAATGATGTAGATCATTGCTGTGCAGCCATTTCCTCTATGAGGTTAACACATTGAGCACCTCACCGGGTATAATGCTCCATAAATGTTTCTAAGACTGTCTTAGTTCATAAAAAAATACTAAATGTCAAAATGTATTCTCACAGTAAAAATTCATAATATCATAAATTTGGCTAGTATCTGACAGTTCACCATGTAATTTCATGCCGGTGTGCCATGTGTTAAAGAAAAAAGAACAAACTTTTTTAGAGACTTTTAATTATCTACTTATTCTATGGAATTAGAGACTTAGGTAGTGTCTCAGTACAGCTAAAGCTCACAAAATTATATTAATATATTTGCCAACATCTCTGAAAATATTGGTTTTATAAATATAGATTTCAAATAAGTTTTTTTTTGTAGTGCTACAATTTTGCAATGATAAGTTATTTAGTATCACAAATAGTTGCAGAGATAAGGAAATTTTCCCTTCTGTAAAGTACCATAAAAGTCATTTTCATAGGAAAATGAAAATAGCCAATTTGTTTATAATCTTAATCAACGCCAAGATAAGAATTTTAATCAAAATTGTTGGAGCTAATTTTGAGAAACAATGTTTTCTCTTTTTGCCCCACAGTACACTACCCTTAATTATTAGGTTGATCTATTTCAAAATATCCCTCAAGGCAACCCTGTGAAAACCCTAGATACAAGTTTTAGCTCAGTGATAAAGTAGTTTGGGCTCTACTCAGAGGTACAGACAGACGGATGGACGGAAATTCAAAAACCACTTTTTCGGATTGGGGGTTTATGAAACATTAAAATTCATCAAAATCTCAAGTTTTATTATTTTGACGGTCACAATACTTTCTCTACCTGTAAGATAGTGAGATAGTAAAAAGTCTCATAAACACTGTAAGAGTTGACTATTTCTACTTAGGTTGTTAAATTGTGTGTGTATTTTTATTTATATTCAGTAGCTATAACTTCTTTTCACGATAGCCTTCACTTGAATTCCATGAACCCTTTGTGTACCACTT
The DNA here is from genome assembly GCA_902151455.1 of Timema bartmani. Lineage (NCBI taxonomy): Eukaryota > Metazoa > Arthropoda > Insecta > Phasmatodea > Timematidae > Timema > Timema bartmani. Next base: position 61,881 of record CABFWB010003655.1, read on the forward strand.
GTCTCAACGGTCCACAATTCACTAATAATTTAAACACGTAATTGCTAGTGCTACACTCGGACATTAGGTGAACTAGCCCATCATGGTTACATTAATTTATTACTGTAATGTGCCTTGATAGAACCTTAGCAAGATGGATATTTAATGAACTATCTGAATATTGATGCGGCGGGGCTATTAAAGGAAATTTAAATCAAGACAATTTCATCCAGATGTTTTTTTATCTTACCCCATATCTTTGTTTATTCTTCAAAGTATTTTTCTTTACCACTTCATTCTATTCTATTTTCCATCTATATTTCACTATCCCAGCAAATTTCCTAGACCAAGGGTCACCAAACCGTCAATCGTGAGCTCGCGGTGGCATTATCGCTAGCTCATCTGGGTAATAGTTTGAGCAGCAATACTAATTTATATTGACTTGCGAATTCCACCGCCCCAAGTAACAAGTGACATGCTGGGATTAAAGTGGGACCTGAAGGGACTTATGAATGTGATTGGATAGAGAAGGGTTGTTGTGGGCTAAGTGGCAAAACATCAGTCTTGTCTCGGGAGCGGCTCTGAGAGATCTCGGCTTACACTAGCTATACTCACGTTTTGTATTATTGAATCACAAAGAGACTGATTGATTTATAGTCATTTGATAGGGGCTTATTCCTGCAGGTTTTTGATTTGAGTATAGGTCGTCTACTTTTTGTTTTTAATTGTGTTATAAACTTATAATGAAAGCAAATAAAAAACAAAGTATTATTTCCATTTAGAATGGGAGGAGAAATACTTTTTCACCTAAGTTAATGGATAGAGTGTTTGTTTACTGTGCAACACATGTTTATCTTTAGGCAAAAAAGGTAATTTAGATCGAAATTATAAAACAATTCATTTGTCGATAGACGAAGATCTACCATTAAATATGACTTCAAGGCAAGAGAAAGTAATACAGTTTTTATTAAATGTACAGCTAAAAATAAAGCTGCCACTCTCACATCTTATTGCATATTTCAAATTATTGATAAAAAAAAAGAAACCTTACGAAGATTGTGGAATAATAAAATAAGCAGTTTTAGAGGCTGCAGATGCATTATTTGACAACTTTAAAAATAAAGATGACCTAATATCTGTAACAAAATGTAGCTAGCGCTCTGCCAATACCGTGATGAGGCGAGTTGATATTGTGTCTGGTGATGTTACTCCGCAGTTGGAAAACAACTTTGTTGTTATTTCTCACTTCAACTTGACGAACCAACAGATGTGATACTTCTCAGTTAGCTCTGTTTGTAAGGTTGGTTTTCAGTGATCTTTCTATCAAACAAGACCTTTTGAAAATTATTACACTAAAAGGACGCACCACAGGTGAAAATATTCTCTCCAAATTCAAAATGTTTATTTCTTCTGAGAATATTTCTGCACAAAAGCTTGTCGGTATCACAACAGATGATACTACAGCTATTACTGGTTGTAATGATATTGATTTTTCCGTCTGTATTAATATTTAAAATCATATTTTAAAGTAAACATTTTCATAATTCTTCTTTTCAGTTAATTTAAATTAAACTCATCTTTTCTAAACGACAGCCATGTTTCTATTTTTCTTTTATTTAGCTGCACGTGTTAGAAGCATAATTTATTTCCGGGTTGTATTACGTATTATTTAAGAACAGGTGCAGAGTAAAGCCGTGTCTATTTTTAGTTTTCGCGCTGAGAAAGAATAACCCCATTGGTCGATGGAAACAAATTAAGTAGTGATCTGGGTTTGAGAGTTAAATAGCTACGGGGTTGACAGATCCAAGCTTAGCAAGACGCTAGTTTTGTAAAGGACTCTTCTTTTCTTAAATGTCGAATCAAGTAAACGTGTTTCATATACGATTGTAACACTATGTACGAATATATGTGCATACTGTGTGTATTTAATGTATAGTATGTATACTGTTTACATGTTTGACAAAAGTGGTTCAACTATAATTTAAAATTTGTGAAAATAAACTATCTACATGCTGAATCATCGTATGGAAAAGTTATTAGTATTCGTAGCGCTCACCGAAGGAGTATTGTTACAAATAACGTGTCTCATAGTATTACTACATACAGCAACTGGACCTAGAGGTTTAGTTACATGGTGTCAAAAATGGGTTAATTGCTTTGTGTAAGAAAGATTGAAAGTTTTCCAAAATTGGTTTTTTTACCACTGTATTCTTCACCGGTATTCACTTTGTGCAAGGTTTTTAAAATTTATTGAGGTTATGAAGCTTGTCACCAAAATTGTCAACCAAGTGATGATCATGCTCTTCAAAGGTGCTTGTTTAAAGCACTGTCAGATGAGCTGCTCCCCGTGGAAGTACGCTGGCTAAGCAAAAGACGAATCCTCCATCGTTTCAATTATCTGCTGCCAGCAATAATCGTGTTTTTCAAAGAACGTGATGCACACTATCCTGAACTTGAACATTTTGAGTGGCTCCTGGATTTTGCGTTCCTGCTAAAAACTCAGTGGACTAAACCTACAACTTCAGTGCCGGTACAAGAATTTAGGGGAGATGATATCTGCTGTACAGGTGTTTTCCAAGAAACTTGAACTCTGGGATAAGAACCTCAGCCAAGGAGAATTCAAATAAGAAATGAAGATGATAACTTTCTAAAGTAACTTATTATTGAAGAGTGCTTCAAGTTTGGGATATGTATGGCCTCATGTACCGAAGGAAAAATATCCAGTTCTAGTTCGTGTTGCACTCCAAGTGAAGGCGTTGTTCTGCTTGGACTATTTGTATTAGCCATCAGTTTCAACTATGAAATTTGTGATAAACAAATACAGAATCAGGATCACAGATGAGTATCTTGATAACTGTATTTGAACGGGGCTTACAAGCTACTTGCCTAACACTAAACAAATTGTGGATGAAAGTGAATGCCACTCTTCTCAGTAAGAGTAAGTTATACATAAAGTTTTTTTTAAATGGTTTACTTTCATTTAGTTTTTAAAATGAATATTCATTGTACTCTCTAACATTAAAATTCATTTTATTATAGAAATGTACTTACATTTTTATATTATTTGGATTAAAATAATTAAACTAAGCCACAGAACCCACCTCCGTTTGTAAACAGTTGTGTTATTATCTTTGTACAGGTAACAATAAAGGCCAATAAGCCTATGTGATAGAACATACTTTTAATCTGGGTAGCTCGCGAAACAATGTGACATTTTAATGTAGCTCCTAAACCTAATGAGTTTGGCGACCTCTGTCCTATTATCACCTCTTTGGAGTACATTTGTAACAGTTTGTCGAATTATCTCTGGCAGAAGAGATTGGTTTTTGAAGAAATGGAGATTTTTTTTTTTGTTTTTTTTTTAACTTTGGTATTGCAATTTCTAATCAAGAGGGAAAATGACTGAAATGGTGTAGAGAGCAATATTGAAAACAAAATTCACATAATTATTTTACTTATATGCTACAGATCTCTTAATAAATCTTTTCTTTTTTCTCTCCTCCTATTGTAACATATTTGTATAAATTAGTTTTTTTTTGTTTCAGTGTATGACAGATACGGCCAAGGTGAAGGTTATGGTAGCAGCGTTTACAGACTTCGTTGTAAAAATGGACAGTTTATTTTCATGCGGACACATGGCTATGTCGAGTATAGCAAAACAACACACCAAGTGGAGTCATTTATATGTGTCAATTCGTTTATCTCGTAAGTTATAGTCATATGTTAAAACATTCCCAAAAAACTGAACCACTAAAATATAGAATCTTAAGGATATATTTTGTAAATCATCAATATAATTAGTTACTTAGATTTGAATTCATCCAGGTGGTGTTACTTAAGCATTCTTACTTGTATTTCATATTTTCACCATGATTAGCTCCACTTTTTACTAGATTCTATAATCTGCCACCATAGGAAATTATCTTTGTCCTAGTTGGCATTAGCATGTGTGTAAGTTAAGTGTTTGGTGAACAAGACTAGATTTGTGTATGTGTAAGCACATAACAGTTTTTTGACAGGGTGATTGATACGTTGACCCATGGTGTAGGTTAAGTGTTTGGTGAACAACACTAGATTTGTGTATGTGTAAGCACATAACAGTTTTTTGACAGGGTGATTGATACGTTGACCCATGGTGTAGGTTAAGCCTCTGCATGGTGCATAATGGCAACTATTTTATCAAGTTTTGTGGAATTCAATACTACACAACCCCACACATGGACAAACTACACAAATAAGTTGGAACACTTTTTCATCGCTAATGCCATTTCTTATGGTAATAAGAAAGTCTTTATTGCTTTGTGTGATTGGAGATACAACATTTGATTGTTTAACTGTGTTAGTGGTACCGGAGGATCCTGATTATAAATTATTTGGTGATTAGTCTATGTTTTAAATGGCCATTTTGCACCAAAACACAATGAAATCGTACAAACTTTCAATCCAAGCAAAAGGGATCAGTGTTCCAGCGAATCCATTGTGGAGTATGTTGCCGTTTTTGGAGAGATTGCCAACCATTGTAACTTTAGAACATTTACTAATCGGATGATGCATGATTGTTTAGTGCAGGGTTTTACAGATGAGAGAGTGCAGTGTGAAATGCTTTTAAAAATAGAAATGAAGTTATATGAGGCTATGGCTCTGACAGTAAATAGTGAAGCAGTGGCACACGATGTGGCCAACTTCCGCAACACTGGTTGTGTACCCATACCAAGAAATAGGCCAAAGGGAAGTACACACTGTCAGTCTATAAACCACCAGTCTCAACAAAGAGGTGCAATAAGCAACGAAGATTTATCCTGGGCCAACAAAAGAGTCATAGATGTGTTATCGCTGCAAAAAAGAGCATCTAACTTCTGAATCTTCTTGGGCAAATGGAATATGATGTTTTTGTAAGAAGTTGGGCCACATAGAAAGGGCATGTAGAGCAAAGAGACAAAATGATGTCAAACGAAGAGTGCAACACCCACAAACCAACCATCTAGCACCCATGGAACCTGCAAGATCAGAATTAGATGTGACACATCAGCTGTTTTCTATGGGATCTGAAACTAGAGACAACCAACCCTTCCACATAAATGTGGTGTTAAATGGAACTAAACATTAAATGGATATTGTTTCAGGAGCAGCTTTGGCAGTTATCAGCTCTGTAACTTATGAAAATATATATAACTCTAAACCAAAACTTATGAGTTTCGATATTCAGCTTAGCACCTGGGGAACAAAACAGCCCCTTTATATCCTGGATTGGTGTAATGTGGAGGCCACATACAATGGTATGTCCTCTAATCTGCCCATAACCCTAGTGGAAGGAAATGGGCCAAGCCTCCTCGGGATAGATAGGTTCACCGAGTTAGGAATTAAAGTTCAAAGAATTCTCCATGTCACTGAAAGTATGTTCATGGAAACAGTAGAGAAATTCTCAACTTTTGAAGATAACAAACTAGGAGAATATATTGGACCACCAGTTTCATTAATGGACCCGTCATTTCAACTTTTGTACATACGGTATCGTCCAATACCACTGGCATTGGCAGACGATATCAATCGAGAGATAACAAGGTTAGTTGATGAAGGGATATACAAACCAGTATAATTTTCAAAGTGGGGTACACCCGTAGTGATTGTGCCAAAGTGAGCGGGATCTCTGCAGTTGTGCGGGTACTACCGGAGCACAGTTAATAAAGCACTATGTCCTAACATATACCCTTTACCGACCGCAACTGAAGCTTTTGCGTGGCTAACAGGTTGAACCATATTTTCTAACCTCTCACAGGCTTATGCTCTTTATATTAGGCAAAGATAGAAAACAACAATTCCAGAGTACAGAAAGTACTACAAAGATTGAGTGATGCGGGGTTGCAGTTAAGGATGGACAAGAGCAGGTTTGGAGTTCCAGCGGTGTCATTTTTAGGTTTTCAGTTAGACACCCAAGGCATTCACCCTCTAAAGACAAGGTTGAAGCCATACACAAAGTTCCAGTACCTAAGAACAAAATAGAACGTCAAGCTAACTTAGGACTTCTCAATTTTTATGAGAGAATCCTGATGGACAAAGCTACTGTCTTGGAACCCTTATACTGTCTTCTAGGCAAGGCTACACCAGGGCAGTGGACTCAAAACCATGAGAGTTCATTCAATAAAGCAAAAGCCATTTCATCATCAGACTTAGTTCTGATGCATTATGATAGAAGTAGATCTTTGATACCATCGTGTGATGCATCTCCTTACGAGGTTGGAGCGACCCTCCCCCATATTATGAACAATGGAATGGAAGCTCCATTAGCGTTTTGATTAAGAACACTATCACAAGCCAAGTGTAACTATGCTTAAATCGATAAGGAATCTTTAGCTGTTATATTTGGTGTCCACAAGTTTCAACAGTTTCTCTTACAATAGTCAAATATCACAAGCCACTTCTAGGATTATTTCATCCTAGCTGCCAGATCTCAAGTGTTATGACACCGCGGATGTTACAGTGGAGCTTAATGTTGGAAGGTTATGCTTAAAACATTTTTTACAGACCAGTGAAACACCACGGAAATGTGGATGGGCTTAGCGGACTCCAATTAAACACTTGAGAAACTGTGCACCAGACGGGTCTCCAAAATGACAACCAAAGCACACAAACAATAACGTGTGGAGTCAGCTCAAATGTTTTTGCATCGTTTTGAAAAGAAAGGAGATGAACTTTTTTCTTAAATTGTAACAGTCGACGAGACTTGGATTTTGTATACAAATGTTGAGGCAGTAGTGTCATTCAACATTGCCAAAGGCAAAAAAATTTCAACAGGATCACTCCGTAAAAAAGAAATCATGACTTTTGTTTTTTAGGGACCAGAAGGGTGTCTTTTTGTTGTTTTTCTTGACCGAAGAAGAATCATTAATGCTACAGGATATATTGTGAAACCTTAAAAAGACCCAGATGCGCAATTCAAAACAAAATACGGAGCTCAAACTGTTGAGCTGATTCAGCAGTTTGGATGGGAACTGCTGGACCACCCACCCTACAGCCCTGACCTCGCTCCAAGCAACTATCAAACTGTTGAGCTGATTCAGCAGTTTGGATGGGAACTGCTGGACCACCCACCCTACAGCCCTGACCTCGCTCCAAGCAACTATCAAACTGTTGAGCTGATTCAGCAGTTTGGATGGGAACTGCTGGACCACCCACCCTACAGCCCTGACCTCGCTCCAAGCAACTATCAAACTGTTGAGCTGATTCAGCAGTTTGGATGGGAACTGCTGGACCACCCACCCTACAGCCCTGACCTCGCTCCAAGCAACTATCAAACTGTTGAGCTGATTCAGCAGTTTGGATGGGAACTGCTGGACCACCCACCCTACAGCCCTGACCTCGCTCCAAGCAACTATCAAACTGTTGAGCTGATTCAGCAGTTTGGATGGGAACTGCTGGACCACCCACCCTACAGCCCTGACCTCGCTCCAAGCAACTATCAAACTGTTGAGCTGATTCAGCAGTTTGGATGGGAACTGCTGGACCACCCACCCTACAGCCCTGACCTCGCTCCAAGCAACTATCAAACTGTTGAGCTGATTCAGCAGTTTGGATGGGAACTGCTGGACCACCCACCCTACAGCCCTGACCTCGCTCCAAGCAACTATCAAACTGTTGAGCTGATTCAGCAGTTTGGATGGGAACTGCTGGACCACCCACCCTACAGCCCTGACCTCGCTCCAAGCAACTATCAAACTGTTGAGCCGATTCAGCAGTTTGGATGGGAACTGCTGGACTACCCACCCTACAGCCCTGACCTCGCTCCAAGCAACTATCAAACTGTTGAGCTGATTCAGCAGTTTGTATGGGAACTGCTGGACTACCCACCCTACAGCCCTGACCTCGCTCCAAGCAACTATCACTTGTTTTTGAACATGAAACACTGACTGTCCTCTCAGCGTTTTGCAGAAGACGATGAACTGAAGATTGGTGTGAATCACTGGCAGCAGATTTTTTTTGAAAGGGCTACAAAAATGTTGGTGCTAAGATATAAAAAAGTCCCCAAGTCAATGGGAACTATGTGGAAAAATAAAGTAGGTATACATGTATTTTAAGCCCTTGATAAATGATAAACTTTTCTTTCCTTACTAGTTTTTTTCTATTAATTTATCGAACCTTACTTTGTAGACACTTTTACACATCTAAAATTGTCACAGTCATTCAATTTCATGGATAACAATAGATGGAAGTTAAATTACTAATGATCACCATTGCTAATAGTGCTTAGTAAGTCTTGCTACGCTTTATAACTAATATACCGTAAATATGTCATACAGTGGCTTGATTTGATAAGAAGGTTTAGTGTTAAGTGTTTAATAGGACTGTGAGAACATTTAGCAACACTATTTATTTGACTTATGTAATTTACTTATTGCTTTTCTATATTTATTATGAAAACAATATTTTATGTATTTTGTATGTATATATGTATTTAATTATTAACTCTATTAGTAATTTTCATACGCATACACATACACAATAAAAGGGTTTTCTCTTATGTTCATTGTTCCATAGTAATTATCACTACTGCATTGCACCAAAAAACATGTTTTATTTTATTTTTTTGCCACCCTAGAGATGAGGAAGGATTGGCAGGACTGAAAGAGATGAGATCTCGCTACTCTGCATCAGTAATCTCTAGCGGACGGGCAGCACTCATTGACTCTGCCACATCCAATGGAATGGTATGTATGAACAACACCATACGCTAGAGAAAGTAGTAAAACAAATCAAATAGAATCAAATAGTTATATATACATAGAGGGCAATACAAGAATTTAAAATATTGAAAAGTCATAAAATATACATTTTTGTTAAAGAGCTCTTATATAGTAAAACATGATACAACCATTATTGGGCTCTTATTAATCAAATATATAGTTATTATTTGTTTGCACTAAATTTATAATATTAGTTAGAATATATACTAGGGGTCTGCGAGCTTGGGTTTTTTCATTAGAGTCGAACTTGGGTCAAGTATTTCTAAAAGCTGTCGAGTTCGAGTATTGTATGTTCATAATTTTAAAATGTTAAAAAGTATATTAAAACACATTTTCTTAAAATATGCATGACACTCATTTTATTAATAGTAAATATTTAAAAAAAAAAGTTAAATAATGGAAATATCGGTTTTTAAATTAGAAATAACACTTAAAAAACACAATTTAAAAATAGGAACAACACTCAAATAAAAATTTAGCAAAAAAATAATTAAAATTGTTTCAACACTCATGTCTTTAAGGAAATTAAAATTACACTAAGACTTATAAAAAAATAAATAATAAAATGAATAATTGCATGATGGCTTGGAAATGTACTGTAATAAGATAGTGTAGAAACACTGCACAATAATGTAAAGTGATAGTGAAGGAAGTCAACTTTAAATGATAGGTTTGGTCTAGATAGAAAAACACACTTCCCCCTTCATTTCGTCAGACACTTTTTCATTAATGTCTCTTCATTTGAAAAATAAATATTTCTGAAAATTCCAAACATCGTGCAACTTTGGAAGTTTGGAGAAGTGGGAAATATAAAAGTGTAGAAAGAAAATAGAGAAGTGTGTTTGTTTATATCTAGGCCTAACCTAACTATCCTTTCAGGTTGACTTCCTTCACTATCACTTTACATTATTGTAGAGTGTTTCTACACTGTCTTGATAAAAAGTTAATAAAAGTGATGTTTTAATAAGCTAATATTTCCCCAAAATATGCTTCAGTAACTTAATTTACCCTATAAGAAAACATAAGAATCATAAACTATTAGAAATTAGAAGTGTTTCTTATTTAGTTTATTATTCCTTAGTGTAATCGTGCATGATCACGTCTTCTGTTCCATTTCCATTCCTCTAAGCACAGTTGCACATGTGCATTGTATGGGCTCTCGTTAAACATTATTTTATTGAGAAATTTACTTCAATTCAATTTTTAATGCTTATAAAAGTTGATGCTGATACTTTAAAATTAAAAATAATATTTCTAGTAAATAATATTAAATACTAAATGCTTTTTTTTAAATTTAAATGTAGTAAGTTTGGTAAAATATGTATTGTAATAAATAAGATTTAAACAGGTTAACCAACATAATTATATAAATACATAGTAACTAAACTAGAGCTTCACCATTCTTTGCAATATTCCAAATACAACAAACTACTCTCTGAGAGTCATTCACTTGTCTGTCCATTTCACCAAGACATTAATACTAAGATCCATTCTGCCTGTCACCACATTCAAACCATTAATACATTCTTCAATTCTTTTCATTCTCAGCCATTAATACCATTTCCTCTTTCCCTAGGTGGGCTTTCTTCATTAAATTAAAACTCATTAGTAATTCTAAACTATTATTAGATCTCACCAGTAATTGCAAACGTTAACTAAAACTCAAGAGTAATTCTAAAACACTATTTGTTATCTTTAGTTCATTTTCAAAAGGGTTGTTAGAATTTTCCTTATTTGGAACTTAAAAGTATGCTTACAAATTAGTTTCTTTGTTAGTGTATGTATAAATATTGATGCAAAATATAAAATATTATTTGAAATATAACACTCTACCCTTGAACCATAATATAATAAAATATGAAATAAATAACGCCAAACCATGAACCTTAATGTTTTCAGAAGAAACTTGAAATTGCTTTACATAATGTTCTCAAAACAAATTCTCTAATGAGGCAATGAGATTTAAACTGATTGTACATGAATATTATAATTTCAGTTCCCCTCTCCAAGCAGTTCGGATATTCCAGCATCACCTGAAGATTCTAATAAGGCTGAGGAAGGCTCAGCAGACCCTCTGGATGTAGCTATCTCTCAGCTGATCTCTAATCTACCTCAAGCTGCAGCAGAGGATACGAATGACATCACAAGTCCTCTGCCTGATATACAATATGTCAAGGTAGTCCACTTCTCCAAGACCATGCCTCCTCCTCATCTGCAGGCTGCAAAGGCAGGGGTGTATGCACCCACTCCTCGTTATGAGAAGAGGATGCCTGGTCTGGACTCTCCAGAATCTGTACCTCCTATTTCCCCTGCCCCCAGCACACCAGACTCTGCGTCTACAGCTTCAAGCGGCTCTCAAGACAGACCTACAGTCATCACAGAGAGACCCTCTGTATTCTCTGTCAACCCCATGGCCAGGCCTTCTGCCAAAAGTGTGTGTGTCCCAGCAAGAACCGAGAGTGTTTGTGTGAAGTCGTCTGGGGCAACCACCACTGTGCTCAAGAGAGCAGGTAGCTCTGCTGACTGTGACAGAATATCTCCAGCGCCTAAACGCCCACACACTAGCTACCGCATTCGTAAAAGAGAACAGGCTACAACCTCTTCACAAGTCGAGACTGAACAGAGTGTCTGGCCAAAGATGAGCCCAGAACAACAACATAGGGTTATCATGTCGAGAAGTATAAGCCCTCCAGAGACTGGCGGCGGCCACTCTTACTCCCCGCAGCATTCTGACTCCCCGCAAGGCTGTGTCTTGTTAAGGAGTATAAGTCCTTCAGAGACTGGTCAATCTTACTCCACAAGATGTCCTAGTTCTCCACAAGGGAGTGTCTTGTTAAGAAGTATAAGTCCTTCAGAGACTGAGCAATCTTATTCTACAAGACATCCTAGCTCTCCGCAAGGGAGCGGCTTGTTAAGAAGTATAAGTCCTTCGGGGATTGGTCAGTCTTATTCTACAAGACATTCTAGTTCTCCGCAAAGGAGCGTCTTGTTAAGAAGTATAAGTCCTTCAGGGATTGATCAATCTTACTCCACAAGATGTCCTAGTTCTCCACAAGGGAGCGTCTTGTTAAGAAGTATAAGTCCTTCAGGGATTGGCCCATCTTACTCCACAAGATGTCCTAGTTCTCCACAAGGGAGCGTCTTGTTAAGGACTATAAGTCCTTCAGGGATTGGCCCATCTTACTCCACAAGATGTCCTAGTTCTCCACAAGGGAGCGTCTTGTTAAGGAGTATAAGTCCTTCAGGGATTGGCCCATCTTACTCCACAAGATGTCCTAGTTCTCCACAAGGGAGTGTCTTGTTAAGGAGTATAAGTCCTTCAGGGATTGGCCCATCTTACTCCACAAAATGTCCTAGCTCTCCGCAAGGGAGCGTCTTGTTAAGAAGTATGAGTCCTTCAGAGAATGGTCAATCTTACTCCACAAGATGTCCTAGTTCTCCACAAGGAAGTGTCATGCTCAAGGTCAACCAGACAATTGTCCATAGTCCTGCCCCTTCTTCCCCCCTCACCTATCCAGACTTCTCTGGGGCCTCTCACCCTCTTTCACCCTTCCACATGATGGGTGGCCCGGATCTTCTCGGCTACCAGAGTACTGCAGTTCTTAGTCCTCACACTGACAGCAACTCCTTTTCGTCACTTGGAATGGTCGACACTGATTCCACAGCACCGTCTGATTTGATAGATATGTTGGCAGTGAATACTGATGCCTTGAGGTCTGGATTCATACTAGATGTATCAGATGGTAGGTAACTCTTAATCACTAATAATTTACATACAGTTTGTTTTTGTTATAAATTAATGGGGTGTGCAAGGAAAGCTTTGAAATGTCAAAGTTGAAGGTCAAATCTCAATAGCATTGATAAATTTGTATGATACAATATATGTTAATAAAAGTCTAATGGTTTCTGTGTATATCAGGGCTCTGCGAGTATTCTAATTTCGAGCTTCGAGTCGAGCTCGGCCTTTAATCTCAAGATCGAGATCAAAGGTTTTGTAGGCTCGTCATTTTCGAGCTTTCACTTGATGTACTTAATAATCAATTTTTAAAATGCAATAGTAAGCATAGTC
>CABFWB010003656.1:0-10375 GCA_902151455.1 Timema bartmani
GGTGGGGGTGGGGGATCAAGCGGCGGGGGCAGCAGTGGCGGCAGCAACAACAACAAGAGGAAAAAGAAGACGCGGACTGTTTTCTCTCGGAGTCAAGTGTTTCAGCTGGAGTCCACGTTCGACATGAAGCGCTACCTGTCTAGCTCGGAACGGGCTGGCCTCGCCGCCTCCCTTCACCTGACGGAGACCCAGGTGAAGATCTGGTTCCAGAACCGGCGGAACAAGTGGAAGCGGCAGCTGGCGGCAGAACTGGAGGCGGCCAACATGGCGCACGCCGCTCAGAGGCTCGTCAGGGTGCCTATCCTGTTCCATGAGGCGGCGGCGGCTGTTGCAGCGAGCGCTGGCGGTGGGGGTGGGGGTTCCCATCACCATGGAGTCCCTTTGCATCACCACCACCATCACTTGGATGGCGGCGCCGGTGGCCTCTCTGGGGCGGTCACGTCCGCTGCCACGACGACCTCGTACCCACCCCCACTCTACTACCACCATTCGGCGCACGCGCACAGCCTCCCAGCTAGCCCTGTAGCAACCAGAGCACCTCTATCGAGTTTAGTCTAGGGGGCGACGTCCATTTCCGTGAAATGGTTACCTCAAATATTTAACAGCGGAAATAACTTTTAAAGTGGATTGTACCAATGCAGATTTTTTTCATGCCAAAGATTTTGTTCTTGTGATTAAAGGTACGATGTAAATAGTTATAATTTATTTTAAAAAGTATTAATTCAAATAGATCAATGACTACACGACGGCTTTGGCTATCAAATATTTTGATTCTCTCTTGCCAAAAATATTGCAAAGGAAACTACTTCAAAACATCCATAAAAGCTATGACGTTTAATCTCCATCAGTTGGATGAAATAAATTGAGCAAATTCAACCTAAAAACTTATTTAAAAAAAATCAATACTTCACAGTGTTATAAAAATACATTGAAAATCAGCCAACCACAAACCGTGCAGGTGATGAAAAAAACAATTAGTGCAAAAATATGTCCGCTGACTTAATTATGAGGACACGACTTTTAAGTATCAAATAAAACTAATTGTTGATTTACTATGAGAAAATATCTACAGAATATTACAAGAAAGCATCGAGAAAAATGTTTCAGAGGTTATTGAAATTTTCAAATACATAATATGTAGGGCCTATATTTAATTTTCTCAAGGCAATTTAAACAAATCTAATAATTAATTTGTGTTCATACTGCTTAAACTCTATGTGTATCTGTAATTAAATAATTATTATTATTTACGAAATCTTTAGTTTGAACATGTTTTTCACAAAACAGGAATAATTTAAGGTGTCGCAAATTAAGGTCAGTATTTTCACAGTTTTATTAGAAAAACCTTTTTGGACTAAATAAAAAAAATATTTCTTCTCTCTAGTCTAAGCGTGTGAAAACCTTCGAAATTTCGAATCAAAATCCGAATCTTTTGTTAGTAATGAATCTTACTATTGGAACGTTCGGATTTCATTCGAAATTTCGAATATGAATAAATCTTTGATTCGGATGGGTTTAGCTCAAAATTGGAAACTATAATTTATACTTACTTAACAAATTAATATTATCAGACCGAAAATTGATTCGGATTAGGTTCGAGTGAGGTAGCCAAAATTCAGACTCAATTTGAAATTTAAAATGATGGATGGATGGATGGATGAGGTTTAGTCTGCTATTGTTAATGAATATTGGTAACGGGTGTAATGGCATTATAAAATATATGAAGAGAAAAAGTCTTGGTCAAATTGCGTAATGCCCATGAAACTTTTGTTTTCATTCAACGTATTTAACGCTCATTTTCTGAGCTGATTAATTATATAAACTAACTCAATCTAGAACAGACACAACACCCAGCACCCTTACCGTTAATTTATCACTGTGAAGGATAAACCCACATTTCACCAATAATAATTTTTTTTACTATGCCGGTAATCGAACCAGTTACTATTGGCTAAGTAGGCTGGCATGCTACCGAGATAAGGTTATAACCACAGGAACTTTTGAGATTATTATGGGTAGAAAATTTAAAAAAATATATCTATCGGAGAAATATTTTTTTTCATTTAGGTCAGAAAGGTTTTTTTGTTATGAAAATTGTAAGAAACAAAACAAAATATTGACCTTAACTTACATTCCTTCCAACCCACCTTAACTATATTATCTATCAGAATAAATCAACAACAAAATATAAAATTAAAATAGAGTTATAATGTGTGTCACGTTAATAGCGGATTTGTAAACCAAAAATGCCAGCCCAGAGTAACTATATGTAACATTCTAAAATAATGTTTATGTTAATATTATCTTCTTTTAAAAAAAATGATAAGCAGTGGCAGATCGTGAGTTGTTGTCAGGGCAGGAAAGGCTTGGCAGAACTGTATATGTAAAGTGTTTTTCTCCCATTCGTTCATTATCAAACTTGCCCTTAAATCCAATATACTACATTAATTCGTTATTTTTTATTTGAGCTATTTAACGTGGATTTTTTTCACTCTATTGATTATATCAGTACACGGCTTGAAAATTAGTTTAATTCTAGAAGAGACACAACATCCTGCCCCCAAGCCATTAATCCATCACCGTGAAAGAGGAAACCCACATTTTTCGGCCATGCCGGGAATCAAACGCCGGACCCTTATCTCAGTAGGTAGATACACTACTGATGGAACTAAGATATTGGGTCATTAGTTAATTACATTATTTTTGTGTGTGGTTGGTCAAACGGGTGGAGAGAGGGTGGGGTAGGAGGGGAAGGGCGGGGGAAGGTGAAAGGCACAGTTTGAAAGTACAGTCTCATCAAGCTTTGCTTGCACTGGCAACAACCCACAAGCCGCGACTGGTTGTGACATAAATTCGCAAAGATTTAACTTGTATGTAATATGTTACTATTACATAGATTATAGTTTGAATATGTTTTAATATTATTTCTTAATTGAATTATGTCTTTAAATTTAAGTTTGCCATTGATAGCGGTGCGGCGCCTTTACTGAGGCAGTGTAGAGAGCGTAAGTGAGGGGCATTGTTTTTGCAGGTTTTTTTAAAATAAAATAAAATTTTGCTAGTCAAACTTCTTCATAATTATAGTGATATAAACAGCTGTTGTTGAATATCTGTCACGAGCATAGCGGCATTAGATGAGACATTTTTTAAATGAACAGAAAAAGTTGTCATTACATTTCAAAACAACCTTGACAGATATTCAACAACTGTTGATATCACCGTTTGAAGAAAATTAAACTCTATGTTTCTACTGGAGCAATATTTGATTTATTTTGACAGAGTTCTGAGCTCTTGCACGGAGGAGTCGAAGTAATTCTAAACTTGTGAAGATGGGCTTCAATAGAGCCTTGAAATGTGATGTTCAAAGTAGGATTGGTCAATCCGCTCTCTCTTCGATCGATTAACCAAGAGTACTAAAGTTACCTAACATAGTAAAAGCTAGTCTGTGCGGAAGCCTTGTAAGTGGCCTGTCGCTCGGTTTGGACTTTTTGTTACGCACGATATTCGGTTTTCCTAAAGACACTCAATCAGACACTATGTTCAATTATGTAATATTATGTCAATCTTGATGTGTGATTTTTCACTGGCACGCGAGTTAAATAAATAATTATGATTGGTTATATATAGTCTGCTAGCAATATTTTAGGTTCATTCTATACCACATCTTACTTCCCATCCGGGCTATACACATTTTTAAAAATTTATTTTTTTAACACCCGTATCTTACTACCCCGTTCGGTTTATAGGCAAATATAGACTACTGATTGGATAAATGTAGCCTATTAGGTATGGTGAAGGATGAATTTAGATTAAGTGTTCCCATATTTGTGTTGAGGGAGGGTGAAAAATAACTGAGGTAAACTCTCCTTTAGTACACTCAACCGGGATTCGAACCCCGATCTCCCCTTAATGGGCAGTCCTCTCCATTGCATGAGTTACGCCTTATAGCCTATTTGTCCACACATTAAACACATTTTAAAAAAAATAGGGGGTTAAGGATGAGGAATGTGGAATTTAAAAGTAAATGTACCCGAATTTGTGTGGGGGGAGTGGGGAACGATCTAGGGGGGAGGGGACCTAATTGCACCTGGCTGGGATTCAATTCCTGACCTGGTTGCCGGTAAGCTAAATTCTATGAGCCTGACATTAGGTCCGCATGACCACAGGCGAGAGTGGCTACTAGCAATATTTGTTCAGGTTTAATGAAATTAAATAGCATATGGATTGTTTGGAAGGGCAGTAAGACGCGTAGCACATACGTAAGAAAACAATACATTTTCTGGTTTTACAATTTATTTTCCAAGTTCACTTTCATATGAATCAGCCTTAAGTATTTATTTTGATTGGTTTTTAACATATTGTAGCTTTAGATTAAAAAATACCCCCCAAACTTCAAAAAGGGAGGAGTCACTCTTGGTCTTCTGCCCGTTTTGACGGGACTGTAATGGTAAATTTTTCTTTACCCTCCATTATCAATTCAACCAACCACACACACAAGGAGGTATTGGGTGAATATTTGTGTATTGGCCTAGGGCGGTATTACAGTGTCATATTTATTTGATAAAAGAAACATGATTTAACTTTTTATTAATCAGCACGTAGCTTGATCAGGTTATACCCATATAATATGTTGATTATTCTAATAGAGTAAGAATGAAGAAGGAAGCATTTTAGAGGTGATCTACCCGCATTTTCATGGAAGGAGAGTGGTAAACAATTTGGGAAAAACCACCCACAATAGATCCGAATGGGAGTTGAACCCTGATCTCTCCGTCATCAGCAGGTAACTTTGACAATCCCTCAAATATCTTTTATCAAAGAATTACTTTATAGAACCTGCTCTAGAGTTTATAAAAAAAAGGTGAACTTTAAAGGTTTAACCTGGACATGAAAAGCAGTTAAAAATTGAACTGCCCGGATAAAAAGACAAACTCCACACTTAGACTTGAACATTAATGTGCTTTTACTTTTAATAAAGCAGCTTTGGTGACTACATTTTTTTCTTAAGTTTTATGGTACATTCGTAAATATTTTTGACATGATTGGCATCCATATATTTTGTTATCTCATGCGCTGTACAAACTTTGAAGAAAATAAGATGTAGTGTAAAAAATACACGTTTTCCTAAAGTGGTGTTAACACTTTTATCATATAAAGTGTAGGCCTACGGGAGAATCAGAGGGGAAGTCACATTACACACGTATTCTAGGACAACATTAATATGTCAAACCTCAAAAGGACCCCAGCAAATACTTTTTTTTAAATAAATTTAAATATAACATAGATCTCTTTTAACCATAAGCTAAAGTGCATTAGAAAGGTCTAGTAAATTGTCCAACACAGTGCTTCTCAAAATGTGGTGCGTGTACCCCCAGGGGTACGCGAGCAGCTCTCGAGGAAAAATTAGCAAATTGACAAGATAGTTAAACACGGCGGAGAGTCAAAATTAATGTGGTGTGGAGTTTTCAAGACGACCGAGGGAAAGTTTTACTTTGAATACCTGACATTTGTCATTTAGGGAAATTTTATTGTGGGAGTATATTATACTTTTAGTCATGGCCAAGAGATTCAATATAAAAACAGTTTAAGAACCATTGGCTCTAACAGATGGAAGCATTATCTCAATTTTTTGGTACAGTCCCGTCAGGGCCTTGCCTTGGAAACAACCCCACGAGCTGTCACTGGTAAAAGTTCGCTATTTAAAAGGTGATATTTAGTTCAAATAAATTTGATGAAGCTCATGTTCATTGAGCTAGTGAAATATATATATAATGTATCTCTTTCTCTTTTTTTGTAGTCAATATATATTTTTTATTTAGTAGATATTATAAGACTATTGTCTATAGTAGATTCTTGTAAAGGCACAACCCTTGAGTTTTATTTTTCAGTCAACATCGATCAGATTTCACTTTATTTTTAGTATTATTTCATAGGTATTGATTTTAGTGATGTGCGAAACTTCGATAGGTCTACACAGAATTCGAAGGTCAAATCTCTTTTGCTCCGGCTTCAACACCCACAATAACTTTAAAATCTTCAAAACATTTCAAAGGAGGAAAAACACTTCAATACAATTATAAACTGATTTAAATTATTTATCTAGAAATTACATATTTCAAAATATACCGTAATATTCTTAGAATATCTACTAAACTACTAATATAATTTATCTCCGTACAGTTTACATTCTATAAAACAATATTATAATTATTTATATCATCTTCACCTCTTAAGGTAGGGTGCTAGTGAGCGCCAGTTTAGTGCATTAATTTTGCAGTTTTTATAGCATTAACTTTTTTTGGCAAAGATAGATCAAATATTTCTTCTATAGAAACATAGAGTTTAGCTTTCTGCACATGCTAATATCAAGAGTTCTTGAATATCTCTCATGAGAATAGCGACATTTGGTGACAAACTTTTTAAATGCAGAGAAAAAGTTGTCACTAAATTCCAGGTCACCCTTGACAGATATTAAAGAACTGTTGAGATTAATATGTGCGGAAAACTAAACTCTATGATTCTATAGAAGAAATATTTGATTTATTTTGGCCAAATAGATGTTTATGCTATAAAAACTTCGAAAATACTGCCCTAAACTCACGCTCACTAGCACCCCATCTTAAATCAAAATTATTGATATTTTATAAATATTTTAAAATATAAAATTAATTGTTATTGTTTTCAAGGAATTGAATAGCAAACATAACTAGAAATTACTATTATGTATTTTAATATAATTGGTTAGCTACAAACCATAATGTAAGATTTATAGGGTTTAGAAAAAATCATAAATTAGCTAAATTTGCAAAGTGGAGTTGAAGTGAAGCTTGAAACATGCAAAGCAAAGTTGAAGCCTAGGTAGAAGATAAGGTTTTTTGTTGTCGTCATAACATAACGCTAATAACATTTCTAAATCTGCATCCAGGCAAAGAGAACTGTTTAGAGAAAAAAAAAAAACACACAAAGCACAGTAACATATCTGAATGTATAATACTACTAGCGGCCTCTAGGTGGACATGTTCGTGCACAGGGGCTATTAATTTTAAAATTTCCGCCCTCTGCCTGCGGTAGATGTCACGCAATACTCATGACAGACAAACTCTTCATTTGATTAATATAGATGATGTACAAAACATCATAGATGTCATTTAATCACTAGTCTGTGTTTAAAAACAGTTTAGTAACTATTATAAAAATTATTACTTGCCAAAATATCACTTATTTTGTGTAAATAGTACATATATCGAGGTTTTATTCTCCATTCGAAATGTTTCGAAGATGCGGAGATTATTGTGGGTGTCGTAAGTTGAAGCTAAGGAGATATGACCTTCGATTTTCACATTTCTAAACTTCACACGACTACATTTTATTTTAAACTTATTCCATTCATTTGATAGCCTAAATACTTTAAACAGATGCAACCTTATATTATCCATTTAATTTGTGTGTCAGATTTTATATGTGTACATAGGTAATTATATTAAATACATGTGTGCCATGTACAAAACAGTACTCTGAATACGATGACTTTAAATAAATAAAATAATAATCGTTACGCTTATTGTAATAGTAGAGTAATCAAATAATTATACATATAGAACGAATTTAAAATTAAAATAACAAACTATGAAAGTTACCATGCTCGTATCTGGTCAATGTGATTTTATATTTTTTAGTTGTTGATTTTTTTTTTGCCTTCGTTGTGATCAGCTAATCAACGGAAAGCATCGTTACCGTGTACAAAAAAAAAAGATGTTACGAAATTGTAATTAAATAATTTGTGTTGAGGTCATCATCCCATTTGGCCGTTTACATTATGTCTATTAACTTCTTCATATAGACATATCTTGTAAAGTAATGTGTAATTATAATGATCGTCAGTGTGTTAATAAATGGAGATAAAATATTACTACAGCAATTCTTGTGTTTCATTTCCTACTTTGTCCTGTCAAGATAAAATCAAAGAACCACTTTTTTTTAGCGTGTTCTTTCCTGTTTCGACGCGGCTGGAGATTTTTCCGTCTCATAGTTTATATCAAGGAGATTTCAACAACACTAAGATGGTTCGATAAATTATCAAGGAAGTGATATAATCATAAGTTAGAAGCTCTTGTCTAATTTTTTCCAACAGTATAATTTATACCACTATTTTTTACGTCCAAACGTCTTACCGCAAAACTCGTTTTCTATTCAGTGAATGAGCAGTAAAATCTTGAGTCTTGGTTTAAAAAAAAAAACTCCTGGATACTATACCATTTTTTGAACATTTGGCTTTTGAAAGGTTAGTTTTTTTACCTACATCTCATTTAAAAATAAATTGGTTAAGCCTATCACAGCTTACGGGAAGATAAAAATATTTGTGAGTGAATCTTTAAGTGATGTATCCTTAGTTTACATGACAAGTGCTTATTATGATGATTTATTAATTAAATACTAAATATGGATACAATTTACCAAACCATGGATTGTTTGTGTATATATACTCCATTCACGGTAGGAATTACTCTCTGAAAGGTCTTTTTTCCTACCAATATCCTACTATATAATAGCTTTCTGGTAGGGAAAAAGGACTTTCAGAAAACAATTCCTAAGGTGAACAGAATTTATTTAAGGTGGAAAGAAAGAAAGTAGGGTGTAACCACTTCCACATAGTAATTAGTAGGCTAGAACGGCTTCGTGATAGTAACTAGTGAAACTACATAAAATAGTAGCTATTGAAACTATTTCAAGATAGTAACTACGAAAACTACTTAAAGATAGTATATAGTGGAACTACTTTAAAATAGTAGCTAGTGAAACTACATAAAATAGTAGCTATTGAAACTATTTCAAGATAGTAACTACGAAAACTACTTAAAGATAGTATATAGTGGAACTACTTTAAGATAGTAGCTAGTGAAACTACATAAAAATAGTAGCTATTGAAACTATTTCAAGTTAGTTACTACTGTAACTATTTCAAGATAGTAATAATAATAAATGTGCCTACTTCATGATAATAATTATCAGAACAACTTCAAGATAGTAACTATAAGAACTACTTTAAGATAATAGCTACTGGAATTAGTCCAATATGGTGACTAGTGGAACTGCTTCAATGCAGTAGGGATTGAAACTAGTTAATAGAGTTTTCTTAGTTTTGTGTAGTGATTTTAGTAGTTCCTTTACTTGCCACTGAGGTATAGAAAGAAGCGGAAATCAGCTAGAAAATTGTACTAAACCTTTATATACTCAATACACTTTTTTTGTCTACATATACAGGGTGCTACCAGATTAAACGGCTAAACTTTAGGAAGTGGCAGTGGATCAAAAAAACTAACTCAAAATGTATTTTGGGGATTTGCTCGTTTTAACTTCCTTTTCGTGCAAACAGCAAAAAATTAAATAAAAACACTTTTTTCTGCAGAGGTCCTCGGCAATGGTTTAATATTAATTTTTCTGGAAGATGGATCGGTCGTGCTGGACTTACGGCTTGGCCTCTGTTTTCACTTGATTTAATGGCATTAGATTTTTTGTGTATGGGGAGCTCTCAAACAAAGAGTGTATGAAGTGCCAGTCGATGACCTATGACCATTGCGACAAAAGATAACACAAGCTTGCAAAGAAACAACAGTCGCCGCACAATGTCGGTCAGACACTCGTTCTGTCATTGATAGGTGCAATGCTTATCTCCGGGCTTGAGGCCGTCAATTTGAACAAAATAAATAAATAATATATTTTATTTAATACCTATGTACCTATTTTGTTTTTTGCTGTATGCGCAAAAGAAAGCGGAAACAAGCAAATTTACAAAATACATTTTGACTTTGTTGTTTGATCCACTACCCCTTCCCAAAGTTTAGTCGTTTAACCCGGAAACTCCTTGTATATGAACCCCCATTATGACGTCTATAACATTCCAGGGGGCGCAGATCCCTACACGCCATCTCCTTCTTTCTTACGCCCTTGTCTACCACTAAGTTTTACTAAATATAGCATATTGTTTGAAAAATAGTAGGTCTGATTTTGACTACTATAAGAGTTTCTCTGCCTCTTTTACAGCTTGGTTTAGCTGAAAAGCGAAGCTTGGTTGATAAAAAAAAAATACTTTGTAACAAACCAGATATGTGTTTCCTTTTATTTTTTATGAAGAGCTTGAGGGGGTAAGTTGGTACGGCAGTGGTCCCTAAAGGGGTAAGCGACTGACGAGAGTTCGGTAAACAGCTTGCGGCACACTGATCAAGGCACTGACAAGGCACACCATCAGTATTTACCATAAAGAAAAAAAATGTGTGGTAAGATTGTTTTTAAAATTATAGCCGAAATTCTAATAGGTGTGCTATTAAAAAAAATTATGTTGATCATGGCTTTTAAAAGATCTATTTTTATTCCTTTT
>CABFWB010003656.1:11051-22886 GCA_902151455.1 Timema bartmani
CTTTTTGACCTTTCTCTCCTCATCTCCCACGGCCTACCACCCACCGGCTGACCTTCTCGGAACACCGGTCGAAAATCGGGGGCCTAAGGTTCCTTTCACACGTTCCGATTTTCGGTCGGCCGATATCAGCCGACAGCAAACCGTTCGACAACTAAGCAAAGATAATTATACGATTTTACTCAGATTCTTGTCGGACGGAAAGTATTTTTTAGTAAAAACTAATGCACTTAACTTATCTCACTTACCTCCTCTACGCCTAATACATTTTATCGTTCTCCCCAAGTAAGTTCTTATTATCAAAACCTAATAATCAAATCCCCAGATAAATTAAATTTTCTGGATAAATAAGACGGAATAATTTCTTTTAGATGTACACAAACTTCTCTCCACGCATTTTTTTGGGTCTTGTTCCTGTCCTTATAACTTTCTAAAGTTTTGTCCCACAACACATGCCGTGATTCAATCAGAGAAATCAATAATTCAGTATCTACATCAATATCACTCATTTTCATATGCAACTTGACCTACAACCGCACAGCACGTGTGTTCGCTCAAGAGGGAGTCGGACTACTAAATGCTGGCCTGTGTAAACATGCCCATTTAAAACAATGAGCGACTTCCCGACATCGAATAGCAGTCGAGGTTCAATCCGACTATTTCCCGGCCGATCGCCAAATCGGAACGTGTGAAAGGAGCCTTAGGCGTCACTTTTGAAATAGACTAAACTACTAAGTGATGGAGAGATCGGAGCTCGAATCTAGTTAGCTGTATTGAGGGTGTTTTTTTTCCTTAATGTTTTATCTCCTCTTCCTCTACGCCAATACTGCTACATATTCTATTAATTATTTATTCCTCTCTTTTGTATAAAAATAGTCGGATAGTCAGAACGAGTAGGGTAGTTTCACACGTGTGGGAAAAAAAAAGCTCAAAATAAATTCTAGTTTCCTTGTCCGACCTCACTGGAATTGCGACAACGTTGCAGTGGTCTAATGGGGCGTCACTTCTCTCTCTTACCGAACGACCCCCAGGCGGGCCGTCTGGTGTTCATCTCAGATGAGTGCGGAGGACCCATTACATGGTTGGTTTAGCAGGGCCACAGTAACACTTCAACACCCCCCTATTTCCCTGCCTTACGCCTTCCGCCAAATCCCAGGGGCTATTTCACACCTCGATGCTTTGAGTGGCTGCTGGATGCGAATCTAGACATGTCTCTCCCCCTCCTTTCATAACATTCCCCCCTGACCCTCAACAATCGGCTTCCCCTATCAGACGCCACACCACTCTCCTAACCGCTTGCAATATTGATGTTGCGTTCTAGCCACTAACAGATCCTCTCCCCTCTCCAATAACTCTATCATCCTTTACCGAGCGTCCGCTGCGTGTTACTACTACACTCAAGAGATGTCACTACTGTCGCGTGTAGGTTTACTCGCAGATATATGTTGATGTGTTTTAGTAAAATTTCGTAATACATTGGCTTTAAAATTTAAATATAAATGTATGTTTGACTGTCACTGTAGCTAGAGTCGTTACAGAGACAGACAGACAGACAGACAGGCGTTAAAATGTGAAGTCAATGTAAAATAAACATTACTATAAGAGCCCATTTCCACGAGCGTATTTAGCAGCGCTGCTTGACGATACCTTGTTTTAAATGATTGTGTTTCCACGAGTGTGTGCAGTTGAGCTAGCAGCGCTACTGCCGTGCACGATCGCCCGTCCTCGCGACTAGCCGCGGCGTTTCCTAGCAGCGCTGCTAGTGTAGCTACATTAAATTAAATGGTCCTGCTTCCACGGGCGGCAGAAATACGCGCGACTCTTTCAAAACAGAACCACGTGTTGTTGTGCCAGGCTGACAATTACAGTATTATTCATTACTATAAAATGTCATCCAAACAATCCTTTAAGAGCTTAGATGTGGAAAAGCTTATTAGTGAGATAGAGATGCTACCAGTCGTTTGGGACTCAAAGTCATCTGAACACAACAACAAGCAATAAAAAAAACAAGATCATGGGAATCATTGTGCAGGAAGTTTACTCCATATTCATGTATTACGTTAAGACCTTAGGGTTAAGGGGAGGTCCGAACAATGATTACGTAATAAAGAGAGAGACAGGAAAGAGTGGGAGAGGGTGAATCGCGAGTAAATTAAAAAAATATATTATAATGTTATAAAGTTCTAAATTTTACCAGTTTAATACAATAAATTTAGATTTAATCTACAACAATGTTTAAATGTTTATTGTGAATTATTGTGAATTACGTATTTTGCACTGTTAATTTACAAGTCTCGTTAGTAACTACCAGCAATTTATATAATGCATAAAAATCGTCTTTATTCCTGTTAGAGTGANCCATCTTCAATGTAGGGTCTGACCAAAAATGTGTTTTGTTCATTGCGACAGTTGTGTTTAGTAAAAATGTATACATTTATAAATTATTAACAGTAGACTATTTAAGAATAAACTTATTCAATAAGAATGTCTAAAACCCGTTAAAAAAATGCTTAGACACATGCTCGTAACCAGGATTTATGTTTGGGGGGAGAGGGGGCAGACAAAAAAAAAACTAGAAATATTTTACAGCACAAAGACTAATATTTTATTCCACCATCATATTTTGTAAAAAAAAAAAAATGGAAACCACTTAAACTGATAAAAAATATATTTATTTTTATATGATCCAAATTATATATTCTATTTTTTACAACATGGCTGATACATATAATAAAACATAGTATCAATCAGTTTTTCTACAAATGTACTTTAAAGAACTGAAAAAGTTACACATTAATTTGTATTGGGTCTACATATGTTGGGTCTGCTGTTCATAAATTTGGTGATAAATTTGCTCAAGCTAAATATCAACAGCAATCTATTCTATATTTTCACTAGAAAATTAAGCTGAAACATTAATGATAAATAAACGAATTACATGTCTGATTTCAGACATTGCTATTTGAAATGATCTTGTCTTAAACCGATAAAGTGTGTTCAGGTGAACTGTACAAAATACATCTTAGGAAAGAAAAAAATTGAAAGTAACGTAAATATTAATTTTGCATAACTCTAATAAATGAATTACATAATAACTATTGTAAATACAAAAAATAACCACCACTATAAATAAACCTGACCAAACACTAAAACAAAGAAATAATTTCCCTTCTTTCCACTCAAGGGTGATAAGAAATTTCATCAAACCCCCTTAACACGCCTGTATGTAGCTTATATTTGGTTCAGTTCAATATAACCTGACTTAACAAATCATGGTCGTTTAAAATTGTTAGGATCTAATATTAAACAATTTTACTTTCCGATTCATGTTTTACAGCCTAATAGGTGAGATAAAACAAAATTACTAAACAAAATTATTTTAAAATGTACTCAATAGTAAACTATAAATCTGGCTTCAAGTCAACAGACAAAAACATAATAAATGCGCGCACACACTAAGTCACTCCATTGACAGATTTTCCTCCCGCATTTTCTTACCCAAACTACTCATCCATTCCAATAGGACTGGCGCACACTAACAGTTATTCTTTCTTAAGCTTATATTTCTACCTCGTTCACCTCTGATATTTTCTTAAACATGTGTTGATCCTGTAAACTCCCCTCCCCTAAATACGGCTCTGCTTAGACATGCCTCAAAAAATGCCTATGAATATCTCAAAAAGGTCAAAAACCAAGAAAATATAATCTAAAAATCCAAAACGACAAAAAGTACCAAAAAATGACATAAAAAACTTTTCCACAGCCGGAAAATCATGAACATGAACATAATTTATGTGAACATGAACATTGTTTGTTATGTACCAAAAATAAGATAACATGTCATCAAAATCCGGGACCTGCTTATAAACAATCAATAAATATAATGGTATTCGAAAAAATATTCACAGGAAATGCACGGCATTAAAACAAACCTCACCCGATCACTTTATAGTGAATTAAATGTTGGCTTCATTGTCATCTGCATTTTAAGATCATTCGACAGTGAGAAATATTATCATTTTTTGAGTCTACAACTTCTTGGCATGAATTTAAAATATGTGGATACGCCCGACCGGGATCAAACCATGATCTCCCCGTCATCGGCAGTCTGGTTTATTACAAAAGTAGGGCCTTAGACCATTAGGCCACTGAGGTGGGTTAACTTATAATTAATTAAAACTTTATAAAAATTGCGCAATACAAATTTAACTGTCGAATGATCTCAAAATATCGTGAGAGTGACGCTTTAAACAAGATATCGGATGAACTGGTCACTGTTGGGAGTAGTTCAGATTCAAAACGATTCAGTTCACTGAAATGAGCAGTTCATTTATATTATTAATTCGTGCGTGAACAACAGCTTTTTTTTTTCACTGTGTCTTACTACCCATTTGGGCTATAAAAATATGTACGAATCGCGATATGTGTTACCATCTTTCAAGTTATATTGGGCACTTCTACCTTACAAAAGATTTACCTCCCAAGTTAAATTGGGCAATGCTATCCTAACCTAAACTAACTCAACATTCCTCCCCTTATCACTAAGAATTAATTTTACTTACGACATACTGTACGGAGTAGTTTAGCTGGATGGTTTATACTGAACTGATAACGTCTGCTGGCGACTTATTGAATTAATTTCCAAATAATATTCTACTATGAGTTTTGCAATTCCTTCTATTCGATTCGACGGTGCCCAATCCACCAATCTCTCACATAAAAAAAATTTCAGGTCCACCAACATCAGTTTGATAAAAAAAATTTATTCAGATTTTGACGAAATGTCACGGCTTTGTTAGATTAAGCGGTTTTATTTTAACTGAACAAAGAGCGAGTACTTACTATATATACATATAAAGTGCTGGGAAGGGTACGTTAGTAGCTCCATAGACCCGAAAGGGGTACGCGTCGACTGGCGATACATTTCTCTAGTAAATGTTTGTTTTTAGTATTTTTAATAATCCCTTTTATTTATATTAAATATAAAAATGCTGACCATACATAATTGAGCTCCAGACAACAGATCATCAACCAAGTGTTCTGAGAGGGTTTATATTCATCTTCCGAGAAAAGAGCGCTCATTTTGCTCAATTAGTGATTAGCCCCCTCCAGGCGTTTAAACCCTCTTAAAAAAATAAAATGGTTTTTCAATTGGGGAAGGGAAAGATGGATTTGGGAAAGGGGGGGCGGGGGGTGATTGAATGGACGATTAAATATAATTTCGAAGAGTGACAATAGTGTGCGCTGTTATGAAAAGACGACGAGTAGAATACCGAGGAGTAAGACAGGATACGAAATATGAACTGGAGAAATGGGATCTACTATTATTTTTTTTCTTTTCTTTCTAGTCGTTTCAAACAACTCGCCAGCAGTTTTAAATTGAATGCTATAGCCCCCCCTCCCCCTTCAATCCCACCCGGTCGACACCTCCCTCTCTAAACCCGTCAATCCTGACCCCACCATTTTAAACTTTCAACAGTAGGACACGAATCCCATTCACGGACCAATTATGTCGACAGTAACATTCAAATGAATCTAATCCTTCCAGCAAGAGGACTAACAATAAGCCCTATAGTTGGATCGTTATAGGAACGGTAAGCTTTTATAGTCGTATTGACATGGAAAAGTTAAACCTCTATAGTTGGATCGATATAGGTACGGTAAGCTTTTATAGTCGTATTGACATGGAAAAGTTAAACCTCTATAGTTGGATCGATATAGTTACGGTAAGCTTTTATAGTCGTATTGACATGGAAAAGTTAAACCTCTATAGTTGGATCGATATAGGTACGGTAAGCTTTTATAGTCGTATTGACATGGAAAAGTTAAACCTCTATAGTTGGATCGTTATAGGTACGGTAAGCTTTTATAGTCGTATTGACATGGAAAAGGTAAACCTCTATAGTTGGATCGATATAGGAACGATTAATATCGATACTCAGATTGGCATGGAGACTGTAAACACTTATAGTCGAGGAATGGTAAACTTTTATAGCCGGATTGACTTAGTAATTGCTAACTTATATAGTAAGATCAACATAGGAATTGTAAACTCCTACGGATGAACCGACATTGGAACGGTACATTTCTATAATCGGATTTAAATAGAAACTGTAATATCCTATAGTCGGATTTACATTGTAAATGCAAATATATATAGTCAGATCAACATAGGAATGGTAAACTATTCTAGTCAGATTGTCATAGAAATGCTAAACTGCATAGCTATCTCGACGTAAGAACGGTAAAAACTAAAGGCTCTTTATTAATATTGAAGTTTATTTAAAAATTATTAAGCATTCTCTGCCTAAATAAGCAAAGTGCCATTTATTTTGTGCACCACGCCTTACTACCCGTCTGGTTCATCGCTTTACAGATGGTTTTTGTTTTAATTCCAACAAAATGAAATAATGTACAGAATTAGAGGGGCAAACACTTTGAGAAAAGAATGAAAATCCCCAATGGAAAAAAGTGCACTCTGCCAGGTTTTGAACCCAGTCTCTCTTCATCACCTTCCGGTCAGACAAGTTAGAGGCATATTGATTCATAAAACCATGTCGCATCCCCCAAAAAAACTAAACTTATATCTCTTTTAAGAGCAACTCTGTTAACACGACCGTGTGGCCTAACGGATAAGGCGTCGGACTTCGAATCCGAAGATTGCAGGTTCGAGTCCTGTCACGGTCGATTTAACTTTTTTATTTTTGTACAATAATACTATAAATTTTAATGCATTTGGTTCTTTTTTTCATTTATAAATTATTCACTGATTTGGCAGAGTATTTCAACTCTGTCGATTAAATAAATTTAAAATCCATGAAGCTACCTGCCATCAGTAATGTCAACATGATGCTTAATAATAATATGAGGATCTGAATGCACGACGTTGTTTTTATCTTTTTACTTTCTCTCTATCTTATAGGTAGAGAAAGTATGGTGATCGTCAAAAAAATCGAAGTCGAGATTTTGATGAATTTTGACGTTTCATGACTTCCTGAATCCGAAAAAGTGGTTTTTGAATTTCCGTCTGTCTGTCTGTCTGTCTGTCTGTACCTCCAACTAGAGCCTAAACTATTTTACCGATTGAGCTGAAACTTGATATCTAGGGTTTTCATAGGGTTGCCCCGAGGGGTTTTTGGAATTGGATATCTACCCCTAAAATTAAGGGTAGTTTACTGAAGGGAAAAAAGAGAAAAAGTCGATTTTCTCAAAATCGGCTCTAACGATTTTGATTAAATTTCATTTATGAACATTAATAAATATTCCAAACAAAATGGCTACTCTCAATATTTCGGCAAAATGGCTTTAAGGGCTCCGGTCTGATGCGTAAATTAACATTTTTTATAATAGCTCCGAAACTATTTGAGATATGAAATTACTTAGCATTACAAATATGTATATATATTTATAATACAAATATTTTATTCGAAACATATTTTTATAAAATCAATAATTTTCAATCTATACGCAATTATATATATATTTTTAGCTTTTTGGACATTAAAGCTTAAGTATTGCGATCGTAAAAAAAACTAACCTGAAATGTTGATGGATTTCGACGTCTCATGACCCCCCGAACCCTAAAAAATAGTCTTTGCAATGCCGTCTGTCTGTGTGTCTATTAAAACTTAAAATTAAGGGTAGTTTACTGAAGGGCAAAAAGAGAAAAAGTCGATTTTCTCAAAATCGGCTCTAACGATTTTGATTAAATTTCATTTATGAACATTAATAAATATTCCAAACAAAATGGCTACTCTCAATATTTCGGCAAAATGGCTTTAAGGGCTCCGGTCTGATGCGTAAATTAACATTTTTTATAATAGCTCCGAAACTATTTGAGATATGAAATTACTTAGCATTACAAATATGTATATATATTTATAATACAAATATTTTATTCGAAACATATTTTTATAAAATCAATAATTTTCAATCTATACGCAATTATATATATATTTTTAACTTTTTGGACATTAAAGCTTAAGTATTGCGATCGTAAAAAAAACTAACCTGAAATGTTGATGGATGTCGACGTCTCATGACCCCCCGAACCCTAAAAAATAGTCTTTGCAATGCCGTCTGTCTGTGTGTCTATTAAAACTTAAAATTAAGGGTAGTTTACTGAAGGGCAAAAAGAGAAAAAGTCGATTTTCTCAAAATCGGCTCTAACGATTTTGATTAAATTTCATTTATGAACATTAATAAATATTCCAAACAAAATGGCTACTCTCAATATTTCGGCAAAATGGCTTTAAGGGCTCCGGTCTGATGCGTAAATTAACATTTTTTATAATAGCTCCGAAACTATTTGAGATATGAAATTACTTAGCATTACAAATATGTATATATATTTATAATACAAATATTTTATTCGAAACATATTTTTATAAAATCAATAATTTTCAATCTATACGCAATTATATATATATTTTTAACTTTTTGGACATTAAAGCTTAAGTATTGCGATCGTAAAAAAAACTAACCTGAAATGTTGATGGATGTCGACGTCTCATGACCCCCCGAACCCTAAAAAATAGTCTTTGCAATGCCGTCTGTCTGTGTGTCTATTAAAACTTAAAATTAAGGGTAGTTTACTGAAGGGCAAAAAGAGAAAAAGTCGATTTTCTCAAAATCGGCTCTAACGATTTTGATTAAATTTCATTTATAAACATTAATAAATATTCCAAACAAAATGGCTACCCTCAATATTTCGGCAAAATGGCTTTAAGGGCTCCGGTCTGATGCGTCAATTAACATTTTTTATAATAGCTCCGAAACTATTTGAGATATGAAATTACTTAGCATTACAAATATGTATATATATTTATAATACAGATATTTTATCCGAAACATATTTTTATAAAATCAATAACTTTCAATCTATACGCAATTATATGAATTTTTTTAACTTTTTGGACATTAAAGTTTAAGTATTGCGACCGTAAAAAAAAACTAACCTGAAATGTTGATGGATGTCGACGTCTCATGACCCCCCGAACCCTAAAAAATAGTCTTTGCAATGCCGTCTGTCTGTGTGTCTATAAAAACTTAAAATTAAGGGTAGTTTACTGAAGGGCGAAAAGAGAAAAATTTGGTTTTCTCAAAATCTGCTCAAACGATTTTGATTAAAATTCGTATCTAGGCGTTGATTAAGATTATAAATAAACTGGCTATTTTCATTTTCCTATGAAAATGATTTTTAGGGTACTTTACAGAAGCGTTAATTTCCGTATCTCCACAACTATTTGAGAAACTAAACAACTTATCATTGCAAAATTGTAGGACTATTAGAAATAAAAAACTTTTATTTGACATATATTTTTATAAAAGCAACAGTTTCTGAGATATTTGCAAATATATTAATACAATTTTGTGAGCTTTAGTTGTAAACATATACTACTTAAGTCTTAACGCAATAATTCTCCAATGCCATAGAGTAATTAAATATAAGTATCTAAAAAAGTATGTTATTTTTCCTTAAAGCTCTTAGGAGAAATGTTTGCATAGCAATGATCTATCTCCATTTTAGACTCAATAGTCAATATTTACATTTTTTATTGGTCAAAATGTATAAATGAATAATTAAATATCAATGCGATGACTTGAAGATCTGCAACACCTTATAAAATGTTAAAACTTTAACCAGAAATCGAAATTTTAATACGAAGTTTTGACCCTTGTGGAAGACATTAAACTGTTTGAAATGCTCTTAGGTGGACAAAGATGCGCTTCTTTTCTCATTGATTCTATATCATTGTATATTATTTTATGCGTGTTCTTATGTGGAGTGGTGATAATACAATGTACATTATTCCGTTCAGAAATCTTACGAGTTTATAGAAAGAGAGAGAAAGTCTGTGCGGTGTGCCGTACCATTTATTTTATTAATCTAATAAACAGCTCACTCGTCAATGTACCAATATCAATCTAGTAATAGGTATTTCTACAACAAAAAAAAGTTTACTCGGCACAGACATGAATAAATTAACTATAAACGGCGTCACTATCGCAATAGGCGGGTTTTCCAGTAACGGAGAGATTGGTGTTCGAATCCCGATCAAGTGTACTGCTTTTTTTTTTCTTAATGTTTTCTCGCCTTACTTCCACACAAGTTTAGGTAGATTTTCTTTAAATTATAACTTCCTCATCTCCATTCCATATTATGTAAATATGCGGATACATAATACGAGTAGTAAGATACAGTGCGCACACACATGCACACATACGCACACACATACACACACACAAATCAAATCCCCATTTGTGGTCACGCAGACTGTATGTTAGGCTAGTTAATCTGTCTTGCCGTTGACGGGGAGATCGGGGTTTAAGAAAACGCCCCCAAAAAAAGCTCCAAGAATTTATCACTTGGATTATTTTTAGTAGATTCATTCAAATTTAACTTTACAACAAACACTTCAAAGCTGCAGCCTTGTCCATAATTTCCAGCGGCTCGCGGCCCTTATGATGAACAATCGTGCGATGCGACCCTGTTTTTTTTTTATAAACGTCGAGGAAATACAACATTTTGAAATGTGATATTTAGAAATTCTGGTATGTGAGGTTGGTGGGCCAAATCTATTCTTATTTCGACGAAAAATGTTTAATTTGCGCACCGGAAGAGATGATGGCGGTTGATGACGTCGATACAATCGTG
The DNA here is from genome assembly GCA_902151455.1 of Timema bartmani. Taxonomy (NCBI): domain Eukaryota; kingdom Metazoa; phylum Arthropoda; class Insecta; order Phasmatodea; family Timematidae; genus Timema; species Timema bartmani. Next base: position 21,706 of record CABFWB010003656.1, read on the forward strand.
ATCTTGTTTATTTTTAAAATTTGCAGCCTTTTATCTACAAATATGGTGTTAATTTCGGGCTTTGAATCGTGAGTCAAAATAATATTTATAATCATTGACAATAATGTGTATCTGCAAGCAGAGCTATCTTTGGTGTTTTCCATTTTCAAGTGAGAAAACAACTTACTATGCTGCCAAACATGGTTTTTGAGTGAGGTAAAGACGCCATTATATGTACGTTTTATATTATATATATATATATATATATATAATATAAAACGTATATATAATAAGAAGTCCAAACGAATAATTTCATAATTTATTGTTTCAATAATGTAAAAACGTTTTAAAGGTATAACAAATTAATAAATTGTTTGTTTTGGAAGATTCGACAACAAAAATTGACAGCTGCTCAACATATGGGGTTGCATATCATATATCATAAGCATATCTGCTTATATATACATGAAAGTAGATCTGGTAGAATTTCCTAGCTGTCAGCTAAAGCTATTGGTAAGGATATTAGGGTTTATCTTTCATGGTAGACAAAGTTTACACTAAGAATGGATGACCTGGTGGTCTAGGGGTAAGGTGTCAGACTTCTGTGCTGGGGGATCCGGGGTTCAATCCTCGGTCCCGGCAAAGATTTATATGATTGCCAAACTCTTCCTTCACCTCTTACAAGACGTGTATTAATCACAACTTGTGAATGTGAGGAATGCCAGGCCTCCACCGTGGTTCGGATATAAGTGCGTATAACCCGAAAGGGTAGTAAGACGCGCTGCTAATAATAATAATAATAATAATAATAATAATAATAATAATACACTAAAAAACCTTTATAAACACGTTTCCAAAATTAAAATTGTAAATAAGCTGCATGTGGAGGATCGGTTATGAAATTGAAGTGTGTGAGACATATATGATGCATTCTTGTGTGTGTGTGTGTTCTAGCTTCCCTTTAGTCATAGCTAAAATAAATTCTTATAACAAACACGTTGTAATCATATTTTTACTGTAGTTCTATGTTTCGTCATAATGGTATTATAAATATCTTGTTATGTCATAATATTAATGTGTGTTTTTACTTTTTCAAATCAAGAAAAAGTAATGTAATTGGAAAATTCTCGACCTCAAGATTATGATGAATATATGCGTTTTATGTGAGTACAAAAAAAAAAAAGGGGGGGGGGGGGGGTGTC